>JARVGP010000098.1:0-90132 GCA_029876185.1 Mansonella ozzardi
TATTACATATATTGGTTGACATAAATAATTAAAATAAAAAAAAAAAAAAAAAAAAAACAGTTTAAAAAGTGAACTACTTACAAGGAATACTTAATGACAAATTCCTAAAACCAAACAAAATAAAAAATTCATTCCAAGAAAAGGAAACTGAAAAAAGCAATTAAAATATAATTAAATTTAATAAAATTTGTTATAAATGTATTACTGCGAGAAATGAATACAGCAATTTCTAACCAGCAACGTGGAAGCAACGAAATGCTTCACTTTGATTACGCATTGAAATGTTTGAAGCAACCGTTTGCTCAGCAACAGAATATACCAACGGGAATAATGCATTCAAAATATCTTCCAAATATGCATCTAAGGGACAATTTTCATCGGCACATGCTGATTCCAAAAAACGACATAAACCCTGCAGTGAGATCCAAATAAGAATATGGTAAAGCAAAACAGATATGTCGTAAATAGGGAAAAAGCAGCAGAAGGTAAAGGTAAGGAATGAAAATTTGGAAGACCATATTATCAGTTTACAATTTTCAAAAATGTGAACAATTTCATGATGTAAAATTATTCGATGATATTCTCAAGAAAAATGAATTGCAAGTAAAAAGAACGCTATATAATGAAGCAACCTTGAAACTCGAAAAAATAACTGAAGAAACAATAATGCTTCGTATTTGAATCACAGGAAATTTAGTATATTATTTGATTAAAAGGCAACATTTAGTTTACCAGAAAAATGCGAATAAATAAATTCAAAAACCTGTGTTACAAGATGTTGATCAGTAGTGATCTTTCGATGTAGGTTTAAAAACATTGGTATCAGCCTTCTCATTTCTTCTATTAAGCGTTTTGGCGAAATCATAAGGCATAATTCTCCTATACAATTAGCAGCCTCAGCTCGGATCTAAGTTTGAAATTTTGTTTTGTCATTTTTACAAAGTGTAATAACAATTTTTTCTAAAATACTGCAAAATTTTCATAGAATGCGATAAATTGCTAATATTAATAAGTTATTTAATAATCGAACACGTGTATGGCAAGTACCATACTAAATGTGTTAAGCATGAAGTACAAGAATTATATCATCCTTTATAAGTTTTTTTTTTTTTTTTTAGTAAAAAAACTCCCCAAAAGTGAAAAAGGAAAATACCTTTACATCTTTAGCACTTAACCAGCTAAATACTGGTTCATAAGCTAATTCCATTTGATCAGTATAATTCCTTTGTACAATTTTTGGTTCACCACATGCCTGCTTTCCAGATTCCTTGAAAATAAAGCAACGAAAATAAGCACAACTCAATATATCATTTGATATATGGCATTTATATTCTTTTGAAGCAATTCAATAAAGTCGATGAACGCCTACCTTAACACTTTAAAATATCAGAATGAGATCGGATACAATTTGATTTACATGTATCTTTATTCCTCGAAAACAATCACAGATTTTTCCACGTATACATTTTAAAAATACTTATAAGAAAAGTTACCTCCCCAGCTTTAATATAACCATTAGTACTGCTATGATCTCCATATTCGATTTTTGTTGAGGCTGAAACATATTCACGAACTGATTCACAAAATGCTCGTAAGGCATGAGCCCAAGCGTATCGATAGATATCCGTTTTGACGTGAGGCAAAACCGAAATCACACGTGATAGGATATCTGTTAGAAATGGTACGAATCCGACTGCTGTAAAAGTTTTTCAAATCAATTACTAATATATGATTTAATTCGCTAAAATGCTGAGAAAAATCTCCTGCGAGAATGAAAAAATTTGAAATTTGCAGTAGGTAAAAAAAATAAAAAACTGAATTTCTCTTATTTCCTTATTTACTATTACCGTTATGTTCAGCAATATTTGCTAGTGTCAAAATAATGTATCGATGAGGCGAAGAAGTTTGGCCCGGTGGAAATTTCTGAAGTAATGCTTCCATCACATGTCCAACAAATCGACTTCTTTTTGCTAGAGTAACCAAAACACTGCAGGCAGCTTGTGGCCAATCATCGCTTTCCTGAATAATTAAAAGTAGCAAAAAAAGAATTAATGAGAGAAAAGAAAAAGAAAAAAGAATTATAAAACCACGCAGTATAAGATATCGGAAAATGTATTTAACAACTAGTAGAATGCACAAGAATTTGACTTAAAATTTTACTACACTTTTCAAGATACCATGATACTTCCATACTAACTAAGGGCAAACTTCTCATAAACAAACTTATCATTGCAGAAGTCACATAACTGAAGTATACAATATGTTAATTATATTTAATCATCTTGCACTAATAGCATTACGCTGCTACACGAATAAAAGCTCCATTCATAGTATGAGAAAATTAAAAATTGGATCATGATTTTGATGTTTGTATTGTTCGAGAAAAATTAAATTAACAATTTTACTAATTTTGAAAATCGTGATAATTTTCCTGATAATTAACAATCGATTCTTAGAAAATAATTGCAAAATATACCTTAGAAAGTGTCATTTCTTGTGTAGCAAGATTTATTATTAATAATGCTTGCTGCTCATCTAAATCATGTGGCGCTTGATTGTGCTCAAGCACTCGATTTACTGTTGACAATACGAATGCACGATTTTGCCCTATGAGCTGAAAATTGAGAAATGGAATAAAATGTAAGCTTTACTTCCATAATGAATTAAAAAACAATCCAACGAGAGATTAAATTCGCTAAAAAAACGGATATTGACACATAATAATTTTTTAGATAATTTGAAAAAGCTGTAAATAATAACATTAAATACATTTGTGAGCAAAATAAAATGAATCAAAACACTGAACGATTTTCAAAAGAAATTAATTTAGGCATGAGAAAGTTAGCAAATGTAATAGAGTAAAACCGTAAAATGCGTAGAAATGAATTCAAATTTGAAACAAACATTCTACATACCTTACTATGCTGCATCAAAAAAGTATAAGCAGCGGAAAGAAAAACCGTAGATTGTTCAATTCCAATTTTACTTAGAGATTCAGCAACATCTTCCCGAGCTCCTTCTCCACTGCTCAGTGTCATTGCACAATCAAACATCGCCATAACCAAATCTATAAAGATGTATTCAGTTAAATTCCTCACTTATTACACCGCTTATGATTTTTAAACGGTGGAAATTAATTAACAAATTAAAGAGTGTATTAAAGAAATAAGCCAGTGGTTTAGCAAATAACAATAAAGAACATATGAAAATATGATTAATTATTTATAAGTCATAAGGAACAAATAGTAATAAATGATTAATAAGTGAATAATAAATATATACACCAACGATCAAAGATTCTTAATCCACAATGAACAAGTAAAAAATAAAGAAATACATGAGATATGTGTAATTGATCAAATGAGGAGCAAAGCTACATAATGGTCAATGACAAATAGATGACAGAGTTTAAAAACAAGTAGTAATGTTCAGTAATAACTAAAAATTAATTTATATAAAACAAAAAATAATGATAAATGAAGGGATGTTTTTATAATATGTTTACCATTAGAAATAAATTATAAGTAAATGAATAAATAAACAAAAGAATTTGTAATTTTCTTTTCAAAAACTCATTCATTTACTTATAACTTACTTTTTCGGTAGAATGATAAAATACATTAGTAAATTGGACAAAATTTTCACTAATATTATTATGAAATATTTTTGAAAAATTACCTTCCAAATTTTGACCCATTTTATATTTTCGCCAATTATTTGTTTCCGTTAAAAAAAAACCTGAAATGTCTTTTTTCATTTTTTCTTTTTAAATTCATTAAACAATTCATAACATTATTTAATACTTCACTATATTAAAGTACTAAAATTCATCTCTAAAAATTCGCTCTTTTTCTTTCAATGATTCTCCATAGAGCTAATTTCTTCTTTAGGAAATTTTTCTATTTTTCATTTTTCTCATAAATATCCAATATTTACACAAGCTGATTACACTTTCAAAAAAAAAAAATCCCGAATACTGAATCATTTTTTATCACATTTTTGATGAGCTGAAAGTAACAATTACAATTAATTTATTTCCAGTCTACTATTTCACTACCGCATTCCAATACGTTGACTGCACCAGAATAAATGATATTAATTGTACCGGAACAAGTCATCATCCGCACTAATGAAATATTAGTAAAATTATAATTATTATCAATATTCGAAATATATGTCTGATTTTGTTCAGTAAAAGTTGTAATTTTTACTTGAATTATATGTTTACATTTAATTTAGCTCCCAACAATAAATAAGTCACCAATGTTCTGAATATTAAATTTTACAAAATTCAAATCAAAAATTCTATTTGTTTAAATTCATTCTATTTATTCTTTAAATAATATTATAGCTGTAAATTTCAAATTTAATTTATAATTTTTTGATTTTTTACTGTCACTGCCATTTTTATCACTATCACTCTTTGTCTTTCGATAACAAAGATTTCCATTATTTTTTCAGTTCCTTTCTCATTTCTCTATTCAAAAGCATTTCTGTCTTTTCTTCAATACAACTCTGAATCATATACCTTTGCAAGTTTTCTCAAATCTCTTATAAATCAATACACTTTTGTTATTTCAATCAATTCCTTTTATTTCTTCAATTTTAAAGTAATTTCGTATTATCTTAAACGTCTAACTGTTTACTCTTTTCAATCCTTCAACAATTTCTAATCCTATAAAAGAAAGAAAAAAAAATCACTACATCTCTTCAGCACTTGTCAACCTGTTACTTTTAAAACCAGCACCACTACTTGATAATCAAAGAGACATACAGTTAACGAGCGAGCAATTTATGAAAACATTCATCTGAGTATTTTGAAATGAAATTACAACAAATTTTTCTGCTACGTGATTCACGTAAGATCATATGTTATCCATTCGTTTTCATAAATAACTACAATTAATTAACATATCAAAACAGAGAAATGTACATATACGTCAATGCAATTTTGTGTTTGAGGTCCATAATGTGCATTATGTTATTTAAATGTTATGACAATTACATGTAAGAAATTTGAGTAAAATTTATGAACAAATTCATGCTAGCTATTTTATATTGAAATTGCATAATAAAATTCAAATTTTTTTCGAAAACACAAAGCAACATATAAGTCATCAAGTTTCCTTGCAAAATTTTTTCTCCCTTTGTTTTTTATAAATTTGCAAAAACGTATAATAAATTTAACAAACAAAAAAAAAATGTGCCATTATAATTCATTTTATAAATGCATTGTACATTTGAAATATTTCGTAATTTCCATTGCAAACTCAAATTTACTGGTGACATAAGTTAAATATAGTAATAACAGATGTCAAATTTAGTAAAGTTAAGTATAATTATAACAGAAGTCAATGTAATTTGCTTTTCCAATTTTTCTACTTTCACTTTTCATCATTTCCTTTACTTGTCATTTTTGCTAAATATTTCTTTAATTTTCATAAATCAAATGCTTCAATAAATTATCCAAAGATTACTTTAAAAAAAATCATATTTCTCTGTTGATTTCAATCAGTGACTTCTTCTTATTACCATAAAAATTTCTTTTTGGAAAAAAGAGTGGGATCAAAAATTATGCAAAAAATTACCGAATCAAAAAAAAAAGTTGAAAGTTATCATAATATAAATTGTTTGCTTTCCCTTTTTTTTTTACAAAATAACAGAAAAAAAGCACGCAAATTTTCGGCTTTAAATTTTCACATCGGAAAAAATTTTTTTGCTCAAAAGAAGAAAAAGAGAAGAAGATGAAATAGCACTTTCTTTTTTTATTTCCAGCAGCACAATGATTGGTTTTGCAGTACCTTTGCAAATTCATTTTTATTTATCCTTCCATCATCGAATACTTTTACTTTAAAAACTTCATTGAATTTATTCATCTATTTTTTTGTTTGTTTATTTTTATTATGAACGAAGAAATAGAAAATTATCATTTGTCAACTAAAAAAAAAATGAAAAATTGTCAACCTGTTACATATTTTAAGTTAATTTATTCCAATACAAATAAATTTAAATTACTGATTGCATGGATCTGTTGTTATTATACACATATTGCACAATAATAATTTTTATGTAAAAGAAGAAATAAAAAAAAATGTTTGAAATGATATATTCTCTCGATGATTCTTTGATTTGTCATCACAATTCAGATTAAAATTTTAAGTTCAAAATTGGAGAGATCAATCAAGATTAAAACAGTTGAAATTGTAATTCAAAATTTTTCAGTTGAAATTTGAGTGATTTTCTCGGTGTTATTTAATATTTTTCTTTTTTTTTTTTGATGAAAATTACTTTTAGCTCAAACATTGCTGTTGACGTTGTTCTAGTTTTTCCATTTAAAATTTCTGACCTTTTTTTCAGGTATGTGCCATTTCATCAAAATTGGCTGACATTCCTTTGTAGTAGCAGAAATACATTTGCATTGATCAAGAATTAAATTTTGGCAAAATAATTCCTCCAGCGTTATTTTCTGCAACTATTTATTTTAACAATTAATTACAAGTATTGATAATTAATTGTTCGCAATTATTTTAGTAATTAATTATTCACAATTGTTTTAATAATTGATTATTCACACTTATTTCATTTCGTGTCATGTGAAATTTTGGTTGTTGTTTTGAAACTCAAATATTTAGAAACGACCAATAGATTTTACTGTGCATTTTTAATTAATTAAACTAAATGAGAAATGAAATTTTGGATACAATTAATCGATTGATTGAAAAATTAATTGAAAGATTGGTTGATTAATTGTCTCATTTATTTCCATGTTTTTTTTATGATTCGTCATTAATCATTGTCAAATAATTTGTGTCAAAATAAATAATTTAGTAAGTCGAAATAGAAAAGTGTTAAAGACGAAATGAGAAGATGTGAAAAGAAGAAAGATATTAATGAAATTCAACTGTTAGCACTTATTAACTTACTGATCGAACGAATCAATTAAACCAATGATCAGAACTGATTTTCATATTTTATTGTAAACAGTCAAATAATGAATAATTCAATCACTGATTCCATTTCAATAAAATTACTTTTAAACTTCAATGCCAATAAAATTATTCGCTCTTAGCAATTATTTAAAATTAAATATATTGCAATTAAATTATTATTCAATTTTCGTTAATTTAATAAAATAAAAATTCTCTTATTTTTTTTTAAATGAATTTCTTGCTGAGCATAAACATTAAACTTTCAAGTGACTACTTAAAATTCTTCATTTGGTCAATAGTTTTGAAAAAAAAAAAGAAATTTCATAAGTAAAAAATTTTTTTCTTCACCTAACACATACAACAAAATTTTTTTTTAGTTTTCTACAGATTAAATAAAGGTGCTAAAAAAAATGATTAGCGTAATTTTGGTGACACTTCTGTTATCATATATGTTGGGCATTGAAATGATTCGTGCGACAACTTGTCATTTCTCTCGAGCCGATCAGTTTAGCCCATCCGGTTGGTTTGATGTAATCGATGAATGTAAGGGTAATGCAAACGATACGATTTGCTTTTCCGCTGTAAGTTAAGCTTATTTTTAATTTAAAATACTTCTTAAATACATTTAAAAAAAAGAAATTAAAAAATATAAGAGTGAAAATACTATTAATTTTTATTTCACTCTTTTTTTCACTGAAGAAATGCGAGAATAATGCCAATTATTTTAAAATAAATAAATTTTGAGAAAATGCAAAAAGAAATTCATTTCTTAAAATTTAAATTTTCAATTTATTTAATTTAAATTTGTCTTTTTATAAAATTTTCCTTCATCTAATTTAAATTTTTTAGTTTCCCATTCATTACACAATTTATTCTAATAAACTTAATTAAATATTTCAATTCCGTTTTTGTTTCTTTTTCTTTTCAAAGTATAATCCACGAAAGACATATCATCATGTGAACGTTGGTTGGTGGCATGTATTGCATACTGAAGATGAATGTTTAACCAAACAATATGTCGGTTTTCTTTTTTGTTTTTAATTCTTAATTTTTTAATTTAAAAGCTAGCACAATTATTGTACATGCCTTTTGATTAATTGATTTTGGAAAATTTTATTACTTTCACTATTTATTTTTTCCAGTTAATTTAGCAGTTAGATCATATTATAAGTTGACTCATTTGATTTTCAGTTACGTGAAAAATTGGGTTGTAGTGATGAACAAGAAACACCGGCAGAAGGTTGCTATCGTGACAAAAAGTATTACAAGAATTTTTTCCTTTGCTGGTGCACCGGGTCAAAGTGCAATACAAGAAAAACGATAACACAAATTTATAGAAAACCTAATACGATATTTGTTGTTGATGGCAATTGCATACCATTGAAAATTTGAAATTTGAAATTCAAATCTGAAACTAAATGTATAAAAATTATTTTTATCTGAAACACACTGTAATATCTCAAAATGACTATTTAATTAAGAATTATCATAAAACATTTACTGTATATTGAATTATTGGGATAATCAGGTGAAATGTGAAATATGAAAATTGAAAAATTTTGCTATGATATAATATTTTGATGTATGTATGACGTGATAGATGATACATAATATGTGATATAATATCTGATATGATGCATGATATAAATACAGCATGATACAATATAAATTTTGTTTCTACAATGCAATTCTGATTTGAATCAACAAAAAAAAACGAGTGGACAAATTTTTTCAACTGACCAGGTTTTTTTCCTAAACACACTTTTAAAGTACAACAAAAAATTTTTCAACTTTCTTTTTTTTTTTAGTAATTACAAATAAAATAAAATTAGTATTTTAATCAATTTCTAATTTGTTAATGAATGTTTTTGTGGTCCTTTGCACTTTTCACACTTTTTTTCCCATACATTTTTGATTTTTACTTGAATGAATTCATTGTGAAAATTAAATTAATAAAATTTTGTTAATAGAAAAATTGCATTAGTAATTTTAGGTAAATTAATCCAATTATTTTTTCAGTTTGTATTTGAATAACGTTTGGAAATATTTTTATTGTAATTTGTATATAATAAAATTAATGAATGGGCATTGATTAGGTGAAAAATTGCCATTATCATGATTATCATTTAAAATAAAATTTGAACTTGTTTTTTTCTAAGTAAGCATATTACTTTAGTATACAATGATCTCTGAACAAATTAACTGCTATGTCCTAATTAGTATACTTCTGCTATCACCTAACTAAATTATTTCATAAATTAATTCAACACTTTAATTTATCTTTTTTTCTTTCTGTTTTCGATGCTGCTGTTTGCTAAATGACAAATCATATTATTGTAATATTTTAAACAGATTAAAAAAAATAGAAAATTAAAACAATATGCAAATTAATTATTGCTTCATTAAAATTACAATATTTTCTATATCGCACACATACACACACATGCACACACATATACACACACATACACACACACATACACACACACACATACACACACACACACATACACACACTCCCACATACATACACATACAACTGAATCACTTAACTAATTCAAAATCTTAATTCATTAATTTAATTAGTTCAGGAATTAGTGCTATTACTAATATATATTAAAAATTTAATTAGAAAAGAATATATAATTCAGCATAATTTTTCATCCTCTGCAAAAACAAAACAAATTTTGAAAATGATGAAAAAAAGAAAGAAAAAAATATAAGACAAAAGTACTTCAAATAAAATCGAAATGAATCATCGATTGAATTTTGCAATTTTTTTTCGCCATGTAATATTTTCTGTTTTGAATATTTAAAAAAAAAATGTTTTATGCATTTTATGATGCGTTAATCATTCTCAGTCATCAATGCGAAGCAAAAGAAAAAAAAATCAAAAAAAAAGTTAAAACAAAAAAAATTAAAAGTTTAAAAGAATAAATTTAAAAAATGAATGGAAATGATTAGGAGAAGTTTTTTTAATGATTTCTGGTGTTATTATTATTGTACGAAAAAACATCCCATTTTTTATATTCATCCATTTTGTTTGTTGTTTCTTTGTTGTTTTTGGCATTAAATTCGTCTATCGTTATTTCCGTTTAAACTTTTACTTCCAAAAAGTTTGCTCCTTTAACAAATGGAGGAACAAATGTTAGAGCATCCATTTAGCTGTCAATGATTTGTCACAAATTTATATTTTTTTTTAAATGGAAAAAGAATTTGAAAAAAAGATGCAATTAGAAAGTTATTTGCTCATTTTTCAATTTTGAAACGAAATATTTATCTTATCTCACATCTCCTTAATATTTTAAATGAAGCTAATTGAAATTATTTAGGCGCTGGTGGAGAATTGAATGAGATTAGTGATGTTTAATTAATTACTCATGAATTTTGTAAGTAAGAAATATTTTTGTTAAATATTGTTTTTTCTCTCTGCAACTTGTAATTATTAAGTAAATATATGTTTATTTTATTGTATAAATAATTTTATATGATAATGAAATATTGCATAAATAGAAAATAGAAATCGATAGATATGCATGATTGCTTTCTTTTACTAATTAATTTAAACTTACTACTGAATAAGTTGATGGCCAAATTGAAATAAGAAATTATTGGCTAAAATTGAAACGATCCAATAGTTTACTCTAAGATTTTCCTTTTTATGAATTTTTTTTTCTAAAAAGTATTTGTATTGATATTTACAGTAATGTTTAGTAGAGAAGAATATCATATTTTTGGTATATTATAGTAAGCGCTACTATCTCTAAAAATATGTAAAGCTTTTAGTCCATTAAATTCAAATTTTTTTTCGTTTTATTTTTAATAATGAAATAATATCCTGTTGGCTCGATTTATTCAGTTCTGATGAATATGCTGGTTTATTGATGCAACTTGTTTAATTTACTGGATGCTCGAATAATTTATTTCCGTAAAGTAATTATAAAATTTTTTTGTTGCCACAGAATATTTCAGTTTGAAAAACTTTATTTCACCCATTTGTACCTAGTTAATTTCTTCGCCTACTTTACCATATCTTTCCATTTTGTTTTCTATTATCTTAAAAATATATTTATCGCTTTACCGTAAGCAAATTAATGAGCGTTAAATTTATTACACTGCACAGTATTATCACATTTACATAATAATATTCAATTAAATATCTGAATTTAGGTGAGATATGAGAGTAATATCTAATTCAATTATTCACACAATACTAATCCTGTTTGTTGGTGTCAATAATGTTGTATCATTATTGTGTTATACGGTACATTGGGACACATATTCGAGATTCACGGAGGGTGTTGTTAAATGCAAAGATGACGAAGAATTTTGTGCATCTTTGGTACTTCGTTTTTTATTGCAAAATTTTCAATTATTAAATAAATATAACATAAAGAATGCGATAAAATTTGCTAACGTTACTCTTAAAGATTGCGTTAGTCTAAACGAATTAAATTCATAATTTGTGAAAAGTGTGTTAACAAGTATATTTTTGAAAATTTGAAAAAAAAAGCACTAAAACTTTGAATGTGAAGTTTTTTTTTTGCCTTTTTTCTTTTTTATCATACTTATAAGTTTATTATTTTTGCAGTATGATCGATGTGCTGAAAGATCGTATCTTCGAGCAATCCCGTTGGATAAAAAATGTTATTCTACAAATGAGGTAAAATTGATTATAATAATTTTTCAAATTTTGGATATTATCGAGTATTACAAGAATCAGAAAAATGAATCAACAAGTGATATTTTAATATTCAATACTTCATAGGTGCAAAAAAGTACCTTGAAATTTACACTTAAGACTTGAAATTGCTTTCTACAGTATGATCATCACCTTTTTTATAAAGGTTAAAAGTACAATTAATTTGCCCTTAAGTTTATGGTAACCATGTAATTTTAGTTGAGAAGTCGAACGAACTGCAGTATAGAAGAATTCGAACAGGGTTGTTTCTTAGATCCGAGATACGATAATTACGTAAGAAGTAAGCGAAAGCTACCAGTTTGCATTTGCAAAGGCAATTACTGTAATACGCAACCAAGAATTGAAAATATATGGTTGGAGCAAAATTTTTACGAATTTCATGATCCTGTAGATTGTCAATCTAAATTGAACAAAGAAGATACAATTACGAAAACATCAATGCTCAGCACTGTAGCATTGCCTGAAACGAAAACCACAATCGCAGTATCAAAATCAAATCAACAAACAACAACAAATGGTGCAGAAATGCTGAAATCAAGTACAGAAGCAAAAAATGATACAGAAGCAACAAAACTAAATAAAGGAGCAACAAATGTTAAAGAAACCACGGAATCAAGTGTTGAAACAAAAAAATATGCTACAGAATTGCCGGAATCAAGTACACCAGCAGTAACAAATGCTACGAAAAGAGCAGAATCAAGTGGAGAGACAACAATAAGTGCTAAAGAAACAACGGAAGCAAGTGTTAAAATAAAAAATGCTACAGAATTGCCGGAAGTAAGCACAGCAACAATAACAAATACTGCGAAAGAGACAGAATCAGGTAAAGAAACAAATACAAACTCAGAAGAAATAGCGGAATTAGAAGCTAAAACAATAATATATGCTGCAGAATTGCCGGAATCAAGTACACCAGCAGCAACAAATACTAAGAAAAGAGCAGAATCAGGTGGAGAGATAACAGGTGCTAAAGAAACAACGGAATCAAGTGTTAAAACAATAACTGCTAAGAACTAAAAGTTAGTCTATTAACAAAATCAAATAAAGAAACAATAAAAGCAAATGATCGCCTGATGCATGTTTGATTGTAAAGACCTGATATATAAGATTTTTCCCCATTTATTTTTAAGGTTGAAGGTGGAGTTTTGTAAACTCCGCCGGGTCATCATAAAGAGGTTAATCTGCTGTTAGCATGGTCTCTGTGATTATGAAGCTTATTTCCTTATCTATAACAGTGTTTAAGGATCGAAATCTCTCTGCAATATGATCACCATTGTTAGCTTATAACATTCTTATCATCTTAATTTTACTTATATATTTTAACACAGTTTTAATCCTGTTACTCCGAAAAAAATTGTTTATTTTTGTGAACGAATAATTATCGTTAATTAATATTTCTAATTTTTTTTAAAGCAGCAATATGATTTTTAATGGAAAGATTAAAAATTTTAGCAAATTCTCCAAACTAACACTATCGTTTTGATGAAGTTGCAAAATCGTAAATTTTATCAAAACAGTGTTATGATAAATTAAGGTACAGAGAGCATTAATTTTAATAATATTGTCGCTTGTAATTTTATTAATTCAATTAACAACAACAATAAAAATAACAAAAACAATTGGTTCGAATATTATGAATAAACCAGTAATCGACATTAATGCAACCGTACTCCTATACTTAGCAGTATTACAGTGTTCCTTATAAGTTGATTACATATAACGCCTTCAATTCAATCGATTAATTCATTCATTTTTACAGGAATAAACAATAAATATAACAATTCGAAAAGTATAAAAAAAATTTTGTTGAATTTATTTTGCAACAAATTCAATTATTAATACTATTAAAATTGACAAAAAAAATACAGTTATCAAATTTTAGTTGCAAAATTTCAATTAATTAGTATGAGACAAATTTTACTCGAATGGATAATTTTTCGAATATGAAATTGCGGAATATCAAAAAAGGTATTTATATTGACAGCAAAAAAAGCATTTAGTTATAAATTGTTTTCTTTGTAAGTTCTTTTTTTTTTTTATTTTAAAGCTTGTCCTAATTTTTTGAAAGGCATTTTAATTCGCACATTAACTTAATGGTTTGAAAAAACTTTTGCTGCTGTCATTAGTGTTATTCTTATTATTATTACTAATATTATTTATCGTTGTTCAATTTTGAACACATTGAAGAAATTGTTTTTTAGACGAATGCATCAGAAGGAGGGATGAGGGAAAAGGAGGAAAAATAACTGATTCGATTTTTTAAAAAGAAAATTGTAGCACTTAAATGTATGAAAAATCAGAAGAATTATTCTTTTAAAATAATTTATGAATTTTTTATTGAAAATATTATGGTGAAATTGGAAGCTAATCCTATTCAACAGTAACTTACAAACATATCGAAAATATTAAAAAACTCAAATAAAACAATTCAAAAGCTTGAAAAATCCTAACAGATTTATAACATTAACATCATTATAGATCATTGTCGTCCTTATGTCAATATCATCATCATTATAATCATCGTATATCATCATCATGATCATAATATTATCATGAGCTATGCTAGCTTGAAATATTCCAAAATTTTTTCAACCCATTAAATCGCTTTACTTTCAACGTTTCATTTGAAAGTACTAGAAGATAAATCAACAGAATTTTTGCCATTGCGTAGATGTCGCAGACGATTTGTTGAATTATAGACAATTGAAGAGAGAAAAATGAGAGCAATTACCGCATGATAGATACCATATACCAAAAACTGAAATTTTTAAGAATTTTAAGAGCAAGCTAGATGATAACTACAATTAGTATCAGCAAAAATACAATTTAATAATTAAGCGAATTGATAAGTTCATTAAGAAAATTAACATTAAGTTGGAGCAACAAATAAATTTTTTATTATACTTATTCTATTTATTTCACATGATTGTATGCAATAATAACACCGAAGAATTTAGCGTATCCGTATGTATACACGTATTTCTAACCATGACAAAAATGAAGGAGAGATTCTTCATAAAAAATCAAGATGTGAAATAAATAAAGAAAATTAAGAAACCTGTGACCTAGGTGCCATGCGAAAGCCACATTTATCGACAACGATCATCGTCAAAACAGATTGCAAGATAAGAGCCGCAAATGAATTCAGACCAAACATCAATCCATAATTTTCACTGACCATCTTTTTAGCCAAATTCCATCTGTATTAATATCGAATGATTCGTATCTCATTACGATAAATAATCACAATTATCTATATAAGTTATTCGTCAAGATTTTCCTCTACAAACTGTACTATTTCTATACAAAGACTTTATTTCACAATTTGATGGTAATACTTGAGAAAAATCATGATAAACGTTGTGACACGTAATCGTCATTATAAAATATACTTGGCTTAATTATGAATGCAATTTTTATGTCTATGCATTTAACTTAATTTAAGACGTACTGTGCGATTGTTATCATTATTTGGTAGAGCGTACGATAGCAAATGTAGCACATATACATCACGTAGATTGTTTCAGCTCTGCTAAATAGTAATAGCAAAGCGCAATCGATACTTGAAATTAATACTAAAACCGTTTCACCCCATTTATCCCAGTCGATCGATAACATATTCATCAATATTATCGCTATTGCAGCTGCAACAAATAAATTAATAGGGAAGCCTGACTGTTTAAGTGCTGCGATTTCGTCGCAAACATACATTCTTTCGCCAGAGTCCGTCCTGGCTATTTTTGGAAGCATTGAGCTCATAATTATTTAAACAACATGAAGAAACTGATGGAAAGTACAAATAACAAAACCGCTACTTCAAGCCTACAGATGGGCTAAAATGAGCTGTGAGTATTCAACTGTCTAGTTTTCAAATGATTTTTTGAATCCAGCGATATTTAAAAACGCTACCACAAGCCGTATAAATCGCTTCTGCTAAGCCATTAAGTGTCGTTTCTTCTTTTTGCACTTCGCCCCACAATGTTTGCGAATAGCTGCTTATCTGATTTTGAATATGAATTGATAAAGTAAACACTGAATAAATTAATTAAAGAAATATGCAAATTTTGTTTGTTTTTCCGAGAAATTGTTCCAATGTTAACTGTTATCATATTAAGCTAATAAGTTGTAATGATAAGCATTGCTAACTTATTTGCATAATATTTGTTTGAATTCTGCATTTCTGTCGTGAATAGTAATGACCCTTTGCTATGAGGGCAGTTCGACAATGTCTTAATTCTCACTCAGAGGTAAAAATGACACATTCCAATGAATATTACCTGCAGTGACATACATGTCGTCATTGCCCACCAAAGTGACCATTTCCGAATAAATCCAATCCGATAAATTTGATTCAAATCGAATAAAATTTTTCTGATTCGATATCTCACAAACTGTGGGTATGTTGTAGGATCACTGAACTGTCCTGTATCTGAAAATTACTTTTTTTACTTATTTTGAATGCGTGGAAATTAATTGTCAGACATTTTAATTCAAACAATTTAGAAGAAAAAAACACTAATAATATATTTATGTAACTAGCAATATATTGAATATTGCTGACAATTAATAGTCTAAAAATAATTAATGATTAAATAAATTTGGTAAGAATTAAGTTGTTACTCAATTGGTCAAAAGAATCATCGGAAATTTTTGTTCGATCATGCAGTGATTTCCAATGTATCGCTGGAAGACGAATTCCAATAATGAATGCAATTATGGGTGAAATAAGAGCAATTTGATTTATGGTCAAATAAGTTCCAATATTGGTAGATATAATTGCTTGGCTCATCAAATAGCTAAATGTTCGTCCAGTCATCGATGCTGCTCGTGTCCACGATGTTAATCTGTTAGTAAAATTTGCAGTTAATAGCGATAATCATAAGATAACAGTAATTAATAAGATTAATAGTGACAGTATCTATAATATCAATAACAGCAACAAAAACAATAAAAATTATTGCAATTGCAGCGTTGATAGTAATAAAAATAATTGTAATTGCAATGCTAATAATAACCATTAATACTGAAAAAAAATAGTAATAATAATAACATCAGCCATGATGGTAACAATAAAAGTGATAATAACAATAGCATGTCTGGTAGTGATAATGAGTGGTAATAGTAAATAAGAATCACAATGATTAATTTTAATGAAAGAAATTTTTTTTAACAAAATAAACCGTCTATTTCATTGTGCTTTGTCAAAAATGATTCGAAAATACTTTTTAATTTAGTAAATTCTTTCAGTTTATAGTAAATTGACGAAAATTTAGACCAAAAATAACACACCGTTGATATTTATCTTTTGTAACTGTTATATAAATGTAGGAATAAAACACAATTTCGGTTGCCGATGCAATACCATATGCTGCCATTCCAATTTGTTGCCAAAAAATTCCCGTACCATATACTAATAAAATCCTGCATCAAAAAATTGAAAATGGAGCTAAATTTTTAAGGAAACATTCTATATCCTTCGATTCATTTCGCACAGCAAATATTTTCAAGCGTAATTAGCATTAGGTAGGTTTCGATACAGAAGTTTGTCTTAGAATTTTTTCGAAGAAAATCGAAAATATTTTTAAAAAGAATTCACCTGAATAAGAAACAAGCAACACTTTCTAAAATTAAAATAGGTTTGTAAAGTAGCAAATCGGTTAATAAAAATACTGGAATAAGACTGATCAGGTTGCTGTATGTCCAATACGGATTTATCTGAAATTGATTTTATATTATATTGCAAAATGGTTATTGTGTTTAACCTAGGTGTATTAATTGATAAGTAATCAAGTTTGATGGTTTCAACCATTTTACATGTTCAACAAACACAATTATTTAAATTTTTTTAATAAACAAATTTAAGATTAAACTTCTATACTATTTATCTACTTTGCCATCATCGCTGTTTTGCTTTTAATTTATATATCTAGTAGTTTAAAGATGAATTTAGAAAAAACTATTTCATTTTATTCATAATCTTTGCGCAATGAAACGTCTTATGAATGTAAATCAAGCAATTGCATGAATCATTATGCAGCTAGTTTTAGTTAAAAAAAATTAGTAATAACATACTTCAGCAATGATTTGTTCTTTAGTAAGGTTTAGAAAGTTAGTTTGGTATTTGAAAAGAAACGGTCCACCGGGTTTGAAATCTTTGAGTAATCCATAAAGTATCAAAGATATGCAAAATACCGTCCATGATAAGGTTGTATTGCTCATACTTTGAAAATTATTGTATCGTTTGTAGAAAGTAATTGAAGAAATACGTGAAATGAAATACTTTAAATTAATTTGATTTCAAATAAATTTAGAAACAAACAGTATCAAAATATCAAAGTAAACTGAAAAACACAAAATATTATTCATGACAATTATCCAAAAACACTATATCGGTGGATCGCATAAAATTTAATTCCATGTTTAGAATATTTGACGTTAAACGTGAATAGAACACAAATATTTCAGTAAGTCGCATCACCGTTGATAATTTAATTATAATTGACAATTAATAATTTAATTACATCAAACTGTAAAATCATTGCTGTTTGTGCTGTTTTCAATTTTATTCTCAATGAAATGATTTTTTGTTGCTTTCCTTAATTGCTAAAAAATAGAAATGAAAAATAAAATAATTGAAAAATTCAAATTTCGACAAATTTTATCAGAAGGACGCAAAATATTTCAGTTAACTGATATTTTGTTTGATGCCATAAATTGATTGAAAATGCGAAATTTTTTTAAAAATCCACTGATTATTATATTACTGATGTACACTGTTTTCAAAAATTTCGTAAAAAAATTAACGAAACTCTGACTATTATATTACTGACATATACAAATTTAATAAGAATACATAAATTTAAAAATTACGTATCTTTTGATTACATATTTATGGTGAATAAAATTGCATTGCATATTTGCGGTGATTAAAAAATAATTAAAACCGAAATTTTACAAAAATTAATAAATGACAATTAAAATTACTGTATATGTAAGTTTCTATATATACAAAGTTTCAAACAAGCATCAATATGACGCAGTATTAAAATTTATATTAGACATAATAATAGAATTAGAATAAAAATAAAATACAAAATTTTTCGAAATATGAAATGAATATTTTTAATTGGTGGTGCATTGGTTGAATAGCAGTAATTATACTGTTATTTAACCAATCGTCATTATAATGCAACATTATTTGTTTGGTTTTTGTATAAACTGATGCCTGTTGAGGGAAGTTATAAACAGAAAAAAAAAATGAAAAGTCAAAAATACTTGTAAAAACAGAGGCATGCAAAACACGGAGAATCATTTAACTATTTATAGGCAAATGCAAAAATATGTTTAATATTTGAAAAGAAGAGGTTCAATGGCTTGAAATTTTCGAGAAATCCATAAAATACTAAAGAAATGTGAAGTACGCATAGCCATTCAACTATTTGCTTGCACATGCAAAAATCATTTAGTTTTTTGAAGAGAAATGGTTCATTGGCTTGAACAAGTTTAATATTTGAAAAGAAATTTTATGGACAAATCCATAAAATATAATGACATTCAAAATGCGTACAATCAATTATTTGCACGCTATTTATGCTATTTGCTTTCATACGAATTAACGTTTGTTGAATAATGTAATGAACAAATAAAAATGAAATGAGTGCAAAAGTCAAAAATCAATCACTTATTTAGTTATAAATAAATCCATCGACATAAAGATATCATTAAAATATTCGCAGGAAATTCCTTGTCAAATTCGCAGCAATTACAAAACAAAACAATTGATATCAAAACATCAGCAACATTTTATATCCTAAAAATAATTTAGCACTAGATTCTCTGTTACCATTCCTCATTTTGAATAAAAGAAACGAAAAGAGAAACAGGGAGAGAGAAAAGTAATGCTTCGCAAAAATATGCTGTCTATTAAATTTGAATTGAAAAAAATATTAAATAAAGTTTACCAGTACTAAAAAATTTGCTTAATCAAAAGCTCCCATTTTATAGCTTCATTTAAGCATTTGTGAATAGTCGTATTCTCTTCTTTTTTCGCATTTTTATTGTGAACAATTTTACTTATATAAATTAATTTTTTAACTATAAAACTTTCATAGTGCTTCGAATTTCATTTTAAATTGAAAATTGGATATTTAGGAAGTTAATTATAGTTTTTACTATTTATATAATTCATTTGGACAAGAAATGATTTATATTTTTTCTTTTTTAACTTCCATAACAATTTCATTTAATATTTAAATGAACGAGAATTTTTATTTTTTGACTAAAGTGAGACGTAACATTAAAAAAAAACTTCAAATTCTAGAAAACTTTAACAAAAAAGTTCATGGCATACCATTTATATCACCGATCTCTAGCAATGTTTATTTTCTTCATAGATCAGTAAAACGAATTGAAGTGAAAATAAAATACAGTTGCATGCATCAGTAGTAAGCCCTAAAGCAAATTAGAAAAAAGACATGCACTTAAAATATATGCAACAACAATAAACAACTGAAGAAAAGCGTAAAACGCAAGAACAGTGAAGAAAAACAAAAGCAAAAGAAAAAAAATCAAAAAAAAAGAAAGACTTAGATGCATTCCGGAAAATGTCTAAGTGAAGCTAAAAAAAGCATGCAGTCAATAGAAAACAAAAGTCAAAAATACTTATTAAAACTAATTATGCCAAAATTTCAAAGAACCGAAAATTAACAATTGGATCTCAAAAATGAAACAAAACATGCGAGCTAAATAAATAAAAAGGAATTCAGTGGTTGAAATTATTCGAAATAGTTCATGATTTAAAAAATAGACGCAAGAAATTTAAACTCTTTAGAAATTCATGAATTAAATTAAAAATAACGAAGACCGATGCAAAAGTTCAGAACGATAAAAAAATCATTGAAAAAATAACAGCTTAAAAAGCAAAAATTTAAAAACTTAAAACGCTTAATGGTTAAAAAATTAGAAAACTGAAACAAAAAGTTAAAAAAATAATAAATATTCAAAAATGTGACAACTTAAGAGATTCAAAAAAAAAGAAGGCACAAGAATTTAAAAAGAAAATCTTGGCTCAAAAGAACAAACTCCGAAAAAAATGAATTGGATGTGTTCAAACGCTTAAAAGATAAAAACAGAAGTGCAAACAACAAAAATTCTTCACCAAACACTGTAACCAATTACACAAAAGTTAATAAAACTAAAAAATAATAACAAAAAAAAAAAACAAAAAACAATAAAACAGGCGAGAAAAAATCCCAAAATTAGTTTAAAAACTAAAAACCAGCTTATCTATACTATTTAATCCTTTAATCGGAAATTAAAAATAATAAAAAATTACGCAAAAAGATATATGAAAAGAAAAAGTAAGAGGGAAAATATAAAAAATCTGCTCCTTCTTGAATACTTTAAATCATCAAACAGCCATTACGCATACTTGGAATCCGATTGATTCTAAATTCAAAATGATTTCAAAAATAAAATTTTCTTTCACTTTTCAGTTTTCTTTTCGTCTTTTCTTCCAAAAAATTATTTTCTTCTCTGTTTTTCGTTTTTTATTCTTTTTTTTTGATTATTTTTTTTTCACTTTTTTCACTATTTTTCTTTCTATTTTATTTTTTTTTTGATATTTTTATGATTTTCTTTTAAGCTTTTTTTTTTCAACGTTTAATTTTTTTTGCTGTCTTTATTTTGTTTTTGTAATTTACCAATTCGCTTAGCCGCATTCATTGGATGGAGTGTGGAAAATTAGAACAGGCAACGATAGGCTGGCCGCATGAGGAATATCAAATGTGTTTATTAGCCTAAAAAAAAATTCATTTATTAGAAAGCTGCAAGATCATCTTCACAAATGTCTTATTTTCTATAACTGTCTTGTTTTTTATCCAAAGTTCACATTCAATTTTTCAAAAACTTCTCACCCGGTACGAAGAGCTAATGGTATCTTTTTTCCTCCCAACAAGACTGAATTGACGGTGCTTTACCTGCTGTTCATTCATTACGGTTGCACATACCCTGAAACAAAAATTGTAGGAGAAAGATTTCCAATGTTGCTATTTTCTGCGAAGCTGTAAATCATTTATTCCCACATTGGCCGCAAAAGCGTAAAATATATATAGCTAATGAAGTCTGCTGGGTTGTTGAATGAATCGAATGTGCCAAAACTGGCCGAAAATTCCATTTCGAAGTACCTACCTAGAAGGATGATGCATGGATCTGTCACACTTTTAATGTCTAAAACCGCTATTGCGGATATGGCACACTGGAAAATAGAAGAATATTGCTTGCGAAGAGCGTTTATCAGAGTAAATCGTTTATCACTTTGCAGATTTTCTCACTTTTTGGCTAATTTCTTGACTTAAACTGAAAGCAGGCTGAAATATTATGCATTCTATTGTAAGACTGATGTCATTATTTTCAAATTATAGCTTACAGATTTTGGTGTTTCCGTTCGCGCTAATCGCTGCGACAGTTTCCACCTGCGGCATTAGCAACTTTTCAGAATTGTTCCGACAGGTACTCTAGATCTGGAGACGAAATGCTTTTAATGTTGCTTCAGCCATTGTTTCATTCAGTACTCTTTAAATTTGGTCAAAGTTATTCTTTTTTTATCTGATGAGCAAAATTCAATGTCTAAATTATTCTTTTTCCAGTGACATTGAAAGAAAACTTGCAAGACAATTTCTCACATCTCTCCCTCCTTCTTTCTCTAACTTTAATTTTTATTAGTATTTTGCTATTATTAATTATTATTATTATCAGTAGTAATTAATAATACAATTTAATGGGATTTTGTGCAGTCATATTTTGCCTATATATTAATTTATGGTTTTTGTTGTGTCACTTGATGTCATTCTTTTTCACGTATGACCATTGTAAAAGTTTGTAAATCTCAGTGCATTTTTATATTTCATTTTTCATGATAAGAAAATTCTTTGTTCCGATTATTTTTTATATATGTTGCTTAAAGTATATCTTTCCTTGCTTTTTGTTTTATAATTTAAATGATTCGTATTTGAATTATTTTATTTCAATTATGCTGCCATTCTTTACCAAATGATTCATAATGGCTACCAGATAAGATATGAATTTTCAATGTCAATTTAAAAAAAGAAACAAAGTATAAAATGAGGCAAATTTTTGATTTAATCATTTTGTTATAAAATAGAAAGCGGATTTTTAAAAAACTATCTGCAACATGCTTCATCATATTTTTGGCATTATTTGAATTGTTTTAGAGGTGATTTTTCGGTAGGATTCGAAAATTCTTGGTAATTTTTTCTAATTTTAATCCATCATTTAAAATGATGGACACTTTTACTCATAGCAAATTTAAATGCCTCATGTATTTTCATATAATTAGTGATTATTTAATTATAATATTCATTTGTGGATATAAAAAAGTATTAATGCTCTTGTTAACGTAACAACATTGTAGTAGCATAATTTTTATAAATTATCATTTACCTATATTATGATCATTTGAATTATTTTTGCATAAGATAAATTAAGAATTTACTATGACACTGAAACATTTCATACAATTTTGCAATCACTGGCGATAGACATGGTTATTTTTCACTAGCATGAAATATTTGTTCATAATATTCAATATGATTTTATAAATAATTGATAAAAGTTTTATAATTTTTTTACTTTTTGCTTGAATTTTCAAAATTTCAGTCATTGGAACTTATTTGTGTTAACAGCACTTGAGTGCATTGTTGTAATTTATGTTAATATTATTGTATTTATTGTCATTGCTATAACTACTTTGATGATTAATATCATACATAATTGTTTTTGCGTTGTATTGTTGTTAGAGAGGTTAAGAAATAAATTAATTCAATTCATGTTTACGGAGGGGAGGGAGGAGGAGGGGATAATTTCTTAACTGAAAACTTTAAAAATATAGAAAATTTTCTCTAAAATTGTATATTTATCTAACAAATATACTTTCATAATTTTCATCTGTCTAAAATGCAATTTTCAAATTTACACCTGTGACAACAATTGTCCTTTCCTTTGCCTTATTAAAATAAAACATTAATTTACTGAAAGATATTTTTGTAAGAATCGTAGGAAATAAGCGTGAACATAAGTCATTTTGCTGATATTCCGTTCATTTCAAATTTCAATTTTTTTTTTAGCAAATCGATCTTGGAAATAAACAAATTAGTGGCAAAGAATTGACTGGAAGCGGCAACAAAATTTTTTTACCGATTACTGTATATCTTTCTTTTCTTGTTTTGCAAAATTTAAATTCACATAAAGCCAGAAGAGCTTAATCAATCAGAAATTATTATAATTATACCGTAATAAATATCTCTTAGCGATCAATCATATCATTCTGAAAGTTTGCGTTTAAATCAAATTGATAAAAAGTGATCGGAAAAATGGCAACAAAGAATATATAAAATCTATTTTTTCGTGCAGTTTTTAAATTCAAACAAAAACTGTGATTT
This sequence comes from Mansonella ozzardi, assembly GCA_029876185.1. NCBI lineage: Eukaryota > Metazoa > Nematoda > Chromadorea > Rhabditida > Onchocercidae > Mansonella > Mansonella ozzardi. The sequence goes on from JARVGP010000098.1 coordinate 24,090, forward strand.
AATGAGAAATTAACTCAGAAAAATAAGATTCACAATTGTTTTTTTTAGATTATTACCAGTTTATCTGCATTTTAAATGTCGATTTATACATGAGTTTGCTGAAAAAAATTGCATCAGTTGATATTCTTTACTTGAATCAGACTTTAATAGATGGACAATGATAAAATTTGTTATCAGTTGCAAAAAAGACAGCTCAATTCCTTGCCAAAACTGTTCGTTGTTATTGTTATTATTGTTATTACTATTAGCAGTATCAATCTTATTTGTTCACGTATTATTTGCAGAACAAAAAAGTATCGAGATTTATAAAGACAATTTATCTATAGATGACAGTTGTATGCAGCGGCAACAGAAAATCGAATAATTAAGAATGAAAATCCAAAACTGAATAAAAAAAGCATGCAAGCAAATTGAAGTATTCAATTGAGTAAATTCTCTTGTCACTTTTTTTTGGATGAAATTCTCTGACCTTGTTGGAATGATTCGGAAAATGAATCATGTTTGTTCCGTTAAAACTTTTCTTTTGCCATTTTTTCACGTATGAAATCGCAGCTCATTTTATCACAGTAAAAAAACCATTTAGAAAGAATGAAAATGATTGATATTCTAGTATTAATATTCCAAACAAGTTTGAGCTTTAAATAAATTCATCAAAATAATAAACCAATAATTAATGAATTCCAATTTGATCGGACAGATTCAATCATTTTGATGCTGTGATAATCCTTTGGATATTTCTATAGAAATTATTTTCGACTAATTTATTAAATTTTAGCAATTTTCTTGATAATAGGCTTAGATCTGAATTCAGTATGTTTCAGCCGAGCTATTTCGGAAAATTCAACAAATTTTACAGTTTTTGCTCCGAAGAAATCCTCAAAGCTTTAAATATATGTCGAATCTGCAAGGGCATAAAAAATTCTTTCTGTATCCTTTAACCAAAGTAGATAAATACTATTTTCTTAAATTTGAATTAAAGAAAAATAAAAAACCAAGTACGATTGAGATGTAGATAGTTGGTCACTTATATAGTAATGTCAAGCAAAGCCTTTCAGATATATGATTGTTATTTGCGGAAGTATTCCTGATCAATATCAATATCGAATATTTTATTCAGTTGTTAATTCCGAATATCTAAAAATAGAAGTTTTTTTTTTTTTTTCTGACCATCAAACTTCTCCAATCATGTCATATATAAATAGAAGCTAATATTCTGTGACTCTCATAAACTTTTGGTCATCATATCATCGATGGACAAATAAAACTTAAATAAATGCATGATTATTGAGAAAAGGAAAACAAATAAAATTATGGAATAAACAAAATTTTTTGCTATCAATGGATAAAAAAAAAAATGTACCAAACATAGGACAAATACGTTAATAAAAAAAAAAGTGAAATATGTAAACATAATTAAAGCACAAAAAATGTTGATTGAAAAAAATTTTTTATCCATAAAAAAACCGAAGCTTGAGAAACTTTTTATCGTCATGTTGAGAAGATTTTCTTTTTTTTCACTTTTATACTTATTTGATGCCAACTAAAATAATAGCTAATCGAGTCATCGCAATCCAACTTTTATTTTCTTTTTTGTTGTCTTTCTGATTTCATTTCATTTTTCTGCAATATTTTGGATTTTTATCACCGTTTTTTTCTCTGCACCTTTTCCTTTAAACTTTTTTTTTTTTTTTGACCACTCTTCTCATTTTTTTCCCTTTAGCTTTTCACACCTTTTCTATCATCTCTTTTTTTATTACTTTTTCTGTCCTGCTTTTTTTGCCCTTTCGGTTTTTTTTTTTGCTTTGTCACCATTTCATTCTCTTTTTATCATTTCTTATCATCCTTTTCTTAACTGATAATTGAATATATTAGATAAATAATTATGAATAAATCTATTTTTCATTTCAAGTTTGTTTATTTCAATCAGTGGATAACTGAATGAAACATTAGAACTTTTCTTTTCCTCTTTCTTTTACCTTTCTCATCTTTAGACGGTGTGTCTTTTCTTGACTAAGAAAGCGAATTGTTATGATTTTCTTCTGATAGCATTTGCTTAAATAAAAAAAAATTGATCGAAAGAATTTGTCACATTTTTGTTATTTGCATTAATTTCCAATCAATCAATCAATCGATACTTTTCATGTTACTGTATGTTTATATTTGAAAGGCTTTTTTCAGAAAACTCAATTTTCAAATTGAAAAATAAAGCTATATAATAAATTGGAAAAAGAAATCGAATAATAGATTAATAAATTGATGAAAATTAGTTAAAGCTCAATGTAAGAAATTACTGAACAAATTTTATGGAATTTTAAATGAGTGAATTTTTCATTGAAACAAATTAAAATTCAGGTTGAAATAAATCAAAATTCAGGTGTACGCTGAAAAGTAAAATAAAGTACATATTTATTTAATTTGAAATCAATTAATTTAAACTTCTCTTCAAAGGTTTATTTGCTGATAATAAAATTCTTATAAATTAGCAAATATCAATTATTCATATTCTTGCTAAATTAAAATGATATAATTAGTTACCAAACATTTAAATCTAATTCAACGTTATTGAATGCATGCATTTGTGTGTGTGTGTGTGTATGTGTGGATATGTGTGGATATGTGTGTATGTGTGTGTACATGTGTGTATGTATGTGTATGTGTGCATATGTGTGTGTATGTGAGTACTTCAAAATGCTTGAAAATTCAATATATTCGGATATATATATTTTTTTTAAATCACTAAGACATACCAAAATAAATCATAGGGAAAAAAGTTAAAAAAAAATTTCAAATTATATATCGCCGAAGTGAAAAGATCCCAAAGGATTCAACCGCAATACAATTTTTCATTCCATCGGTATTTTGAATACTTTGTTTTTTTCCGCGGCAAAAAAAAAGAAAAAATTGGGCGAGAAAAGAAAGTTTGACGAAAACAAGGACAGAAGGACAGTGCGAAATAGAGTGAACAGATTTGCTGTGTCTTTGTAAAAATTTATGACACTATTTTTGCATATTCGAAAATTAATTTTGTAAATCAGTATTTTAACTGATCATAAAAACTTTTTTGCAAGTCAAACAGAGAAAATTGATTTATTTTTCAAAATCAAATTTAAAATCCTCATTTAGGAACTTTTTCAAATTTAAATTCTTTTCTTTATTTTATCGCAATCATTGCTTTTCAATTTTCTTTACCTTCAGAAATAATTAACAGTATTTTTTTGCAAAAAAGATACTATAAACGTTCGTTTTTATCGATATTTTTATTTTGAAAATATTGATAAAAAGTTAAATGTTCAACTTATTTTTAATTGAATTAGTATATGTATTATATATGTATTTATTTATATATCTTTCATTTGCATGCCTTTTTAATTAATTAATTAATCCTGGAATATATATCCTTGCAATTTATTCTTTACTACAACTTTCTGAAATTAATTATCAATTCGTTGTTTTCCAAAATTGTAATTTCTATCAATTCAAATTTCAAATTTTTAGGAAGTAAATAATTGCTAATAAAACTTTATATAGAATAATTAATTGTTAGAAATATAAATCGAAATTTAATTTTATATTTTTATTTGCTTGCAAAAAGAATAAACAAAAATGACCACTGAGATATTTGATAAAATTTGTTTGATAATTTCAAAATTACTGATAATTCTTTGTTTGATCAATTGAAACTCACTGACTGATACATTAATAGTTATTTCGCAGCGAAAATGAATGATAACTTTAAAGTGTACAAATAATATTTGTTTGTTAATCGATGTTTACTGTTTGCCATTTATTCAAACAATTATTTCGCTAATATTTTGGTTGAAAATTTCTTTAAAAAAAAACCGGAAATTGTCAATATTCTTTACTAAATTATTAGAAATGAGTAAGCAATGAACTTATATGAATAACCGAAAAAATTGTAATATGTTTAATTAATAACTGGAAATCGTCAATTAATTTACTTGATATTATAAAATAAATAATTTATTTGTTTATTTTTTAAACAGTAGTCAATATATATGAATTATATGAATAATAATCAATTGTATGCAAAAAAATGGTTCAAAAATTTTGTTCTGTTTTAAACTTTTCGTTTTTTTTCTTTTTCTTTTTATTATGAATTTTGTGTTCATTGTGGGAAAAATTTCATTTGATTGATGATTAAATTTGAGAAAAAAGGAATAATTTTGGCATTGATGTTTGCTCAAACTATTCGTTCATTTAGTTACTATGCTAAGCAATTTTCAATGGCTAATTTAGGTCATTTGGTATGTTAAATTCAAAATGCTGCTTTAAACTGATTGGTAATTGTCTAGACGACGAGAGCTAGCCAAGGCTGCAATTTTGCAAAGGCAAAAGGTTACTCAAAATTTATGCAAATTTATCATTTATCAAGTAGTAGTGCAGTTGATTGATTGAAATGATTATTTGTGAAATTGTTCGTTGCATTCAAATCAACATATTAATTTGTTAAAATTGGAATGAATGAGTGTAATTTTGGGTAAAGTGTAAGATTTTAGTAGCTAAAAATAAAATTAGAACTTGTGACTGAACTGAAATTTGAATTTTTGAATATTTCTATGCAAAAAATAGTTTGTAACTAAGAATTAATTTTAAATAAAGATGAGATGAAATTAAGAAATTCCACAAAAATTAATTGAAGTTGAGAATTACTTTTAAGTGAAGTGAAATGAATGGCATTGAAATTTAAAATGAAAAAAAAAACTTGTCCTAAAAGTTAGTTCAAACTGGAGAATTATTTGTGTAGAGAGTGAGATAAATTGAGAATTACTCCAGCAGAGATAAAATCTAATTGAGAATAATTAATGCATATATATTTCAATTGAGGAACGATTGAAATGATTTAATATTTAATAACAATTTAAATGGTTGATAACATAATTAAGTAAGTTAGTGAGAAAATATAATTAAATTAATGAGAAAAATAGAGTATGATAAGTAATAAGTAGGAATGAGATTCCAAAACAGTGATAATAATTTTCATATTTGATCATTTTATTTCATTACATCTGCTATTGTTAATAAAGTATGTGATCATGATAGCGGTTATTATTTTTATCAGTGCAAATAATAAATGCATGAATAATGTATACATGTATCAATTTGTTCTTATCAAATCAAAGATATTGTATAATTAATTTAATTTTTTAAATTAGCAAGCTGAAGTAATGCTCTATGCGTATAATATTCCAATGAGATCTCTAAACAAATATTGATTACTCAAATTATTAGTACACTCATGCAATTACCAATTAACGATATATTAGTTGCTTATTTGACAACTGAAAGCTTATGTTTTGCAGCAAATTTTTTTAGTAATAATATCTAGTACATTTAGCAAAAAAAATCTACTGAAATTACAAAAATAAATAAGCGAAAAGAAAACAGTGATAGCTTATAAAAATTTATGCTGATAACCGGTGCTTTCCTGGTTTTTTTTTCTTTCTGTTTTGTAAATGCAGCAAAAAGGAAGGATAAAATCTAGATTTGTTCAACAAAATTGTTTTATTTGCTGAAATCAATGAAGAAGTGAAAAACAAGAAGTAAAAAGATTGAAAACGCAAAAAAGAAAAAGTTCAGAAAAAAAAGATAAATAATATTTGAGATGAATGATATTTCTTTGTGTCCTTTCACCATTTTAAAATTATCATTTCATTTTGATATTTTAAAAAATAATTTTTCATTTTTCTCTCATTTATATTAATTGATAAGCTTTTTTTAGGTTTAAAATTTTCTGATAAGCTAGAGAATTTAAACTTATAATTTCAATTGTATAGAAAAAGAAATTGAATGATGCTGGCTAACTATCATACGTTTGTCGCTTTAGCTCCAAGCCTAGATAAACAGTAGATAGCTTGTTTAATAAGCCTAATGTAGAGTTTTTATTTCATTTATCAAAAATTATTTTGTCTTTATTTATCTATCACCGTTGTCATTATCATTATTATCTTATTGAAGCATCTTTCAAAAATTTATTTTACACGTCATAAAATATCTCGGAAAAAAATTAAATTGCGTCATCAGTGATGACAACAACAACAAACTTAACAAAAACAATAACCACTAATACTACTACTATCAGTCCTCCTCCTACTATTACTACTACTACTACTACTACTGCTACGGTGTCAACAGTTGATGGCAAGTGAAATCGTTTTGAAATATATAAATGATTCGAAACGTTGGTAAAATTATATGTATTATTGTAATTAGTTAAAAAAGGTTCAGAAATAAATTCTTAACATAAGAAAGAGTATTTTTAGAAGAAGACATGAAAAATTGAGAAAATAAATTTAAAACTATTTTTTTTCATCAGTCATTCTTCTAAACGATATTCTTTTTGAAAAATTCTCTTAACTTGACTTAATTTTATCAAAACAAAAAGTTTTTTTTTCTTAAATCAATTGCATTTTAAAAATTTTGATTTTTTTTGACATCAATAATTTTTAGCTCATTTTTTTACCAGTCCATATTATTCGTTTACTCAATGTCTCCTATTATTTCATTCTTTTTCATTTTTCCAATATCAAAGGGAAAAAATCTATTGAGTAGTACTAATAAATAACAAAGTAATGCGAATTATCAATCAAATTAAAACATAACATTAAATTATCGATAAATCTCACGAGAAATATGCACATACATATCAGAGAAAAAAATTAACTTGTCATTTTTACAATTAAATAATTCGTCTTCAGATAACTTCTGCTATTTCATTGCAAAAAGAAAGTCTTTTTTCCAATAAGTTAAAGTTTCAATTTAAGTTTTTATCTTATTTATCAACAAAACTTTTTCTCTCATATTTTATTTTTTTATTGATATTACGGAAAAGTAATTATAAAGCATTCATGACTATTCCTAATTAATTGCAATTAAATTTTAATCATTAATCCAAAAAAAAAAAAGAAATGATAATTTAGGATTGATTATTGTTGAAATTATAAAACCATCACATGTTCTGTGGTAATTTTTAATGATTTAGGATGGTTAATTATCATTTTCAATTTTTGGATAATTTATTTTGACCAGACAATGTATTGTAAAAAAAAACGAATTTTTTTTCATTTAAATTATATTTAAAAAAATTCCCATCACTCATTTACAGAATAATTTACTAACAATTTATTATTTGAAAAACTCTTTGATTTCATCTCATTTCAGATTTATTTCAATTTGAAATGAGATGAAGAAATGAAAACGGAAAGTTGTTAGATGAAATTTTCTATTATCAAGATAAAATTTTCTTATTAAATTGAAAAATCAATTAATTTGTAAATTGTACTATTAATTTCCAATAATAATTCATTTATGTAGTTATGAATTCAATAACTAATTATTAATTAGTTATTGAATTAATTGAATTAATGAATTGAATTAATTGAAATTAATTGAACGACCTAACTTATTAGATATGACGTAAATATTATTTTTAGATGAATATAATGTTTACGTAATACTTTAATAGTTAGACATTGTTGTTGTTGCAGGTAAGTTCAATATTTTTAAACATATACATTACTACACCATTTACATGCTGTCATTATTATAATTCAAAAAATAATTTGTAAAATAACTTTTCACTCATTGTTGTATTATTCTCTGCAAATTTTTGAACACTGTTGATTTGTTTATAAATAAAATTGCTTTTTTCTTTTTTTCCAGTACACATAACTAAAATCCACGCGTAACTAAAACGTATAACTAAAACGGACAAATCTGTTAATATGTTAGCTTCTCTGTATAAATCAATAACAAATGTCAGTTTAAAAGTATTTCAAAAAAAATAACGGAAATTTTGCTACCGTAACAATTTGTTTTAGCAGTCTATGTTTTTTCCAGTTCATACCTTTACCGTATACCAGTTCACATTTAGAAGTATTTTTTTTGTTTTTATTTTAAGCCCTGAATGCATCACTTTACATAATGTTTATTCCAAGACAAAATTACTCTGAGCGAGAAATAGTGCTAGTGAGCGAGTGACCCCAATCATTTGTTAAATCAGATTTAAATCCAATTTTGCAACGCCGCTTGTCTATGTCTTATTTTCTTCATCATTAATGAAAAATAACGCGAAAATTTTGGCATATTACCAGAGACATTATTGTATGTTAAAAAAGAAGACGATCAATTTCTTGTCGAAAATTTCAAAAACCTTTTATTAGAAATCAAAAATTTATATTGCTAGTGAGCGAGTGACCAATCATGTGAATGATCCTTAAAACATAATTTTTTCAATTTTTAATCAAAGAAAATTCGTATATAAAATTTATTTACGCCTAATCGAATAAACGTTTCATTGAGCTTTGAACTAATTATTAATAATTATTAGTGAAATATTTTGATTGATTCCAGCTAATTAATAACAGTGAAAATTGTTTAAAAAAAAAGATTTACATCACCATGTTTATTTCTTTCCTCTGAACTCAAAAAAAAACAATTTCGCAAAAGCCCTGCATGGAAGATTAAAAGGTAAGCCAATTGTTATGAGTTGATGTAGCACGGAAATAGAAGAAATGATTTGAAGATTGGTAGAAGTGAGAGTGAACGGATGAAATGGTAGTGGTGAATAATAGATATTAAAAATGATATCTTTATTGATGCCGCCATTGGTTTTATTGTGTCACTTAATAATCACCTTATTCACTTTGGCCATTTTTAACACACTACAATTATTACTAACACAACAATAAATTCATGTTTGCTTTAGTTTGCATTAAATTTATTTCACTGAATAGAATATTATTTGGTAAAATGAAATTTTTAATAAAAATTTTTTCCTGAATATTTGCCAAAAAACTTTTTATGCAAATTGTTATTTAATTTTTCTTTTTTCGTTGTGAATAAACTTTTTAATGAAAAAAAAAGAAAATTGTAACATGAAAAAATTTCTGTTTGTAAAACAAAAATCATTGCTTATTTTAAACAATATCATTATGTTAACCTAGAAAAAAAAGAAAAGCTTAATTAGGTTATTTTTTCGTATCATTCATATATTAAATTGCAATATTTTTTTTAAAATTTCTTTCAAAAATAATCAGTTTCATTATTTCATTTCTTTTTTTGCTTACCATAACATCATTGTGTCAACCTGAAAAAAATAGAAAAGCTTAATCATGTTACTTTTTGGTAGTACTGCTACCACTGATACCATTCATGAATTAAACTGCAATATCTTCTTTAAAATTTCTTCCAAAAACAATCAATTTCATTATTTCATTTCTTTCCTTCTCTATTCCATATCCTTTTTTAGTTTGGTTGAATATTGAAAAAAGTTACGAATATTTTTAAAGATGTCAAAAAGTAGGAAAAAAATGGAGAAGGAAAAAAAATTTCAAATAATTTGATAAAAGGAACAAATTTTTCATTTCCCCCTCTTTCATATTTTATCCTTTCATTTTAACTTTCTCAACACAATTTTTGCTTGCCTTAATAAAATAGAGACTAACTGCTAAAAATTACCATAACTTTTTTGAAAAGTTTAAATATTGATTTTTTATTTTTTTTTTAAGCAAATCTTTTAAAAATCTTTTAACTTAATTTGATAATAAGATATAATTGTTAAGCAATGTACCTCCCTCTTTCCGTCCCTCTCTCTCTCTTATCTTTCAACTTAATATTTCTAATATAAAATTTTTGCTGCATAAACAAAATTTGCATTTCTGGAAAGACATTGAAAATTCTCAAATACTCTGATATTGAATCGAAAAACTTTATAAAGAAATTTCTCGCATGTAAAATTTTTTGGCTAGTTCTATTTGTGACCATCACTCATTTTTTTTCAATTTAAATAAAATTTAAAAAGCTAAAATAAAAATTGAATTGTGGAATTAAAAAATTTTTCAAAATGTGTCTCTCTAAAAAAGAGAGAGAGACACATTTCTCTCACTCCCACTCTTTCTCTTGTTATTACAGTTTCAGTTTCAAAAAATTTGATAGTTTTTTGCATTTTTCTCCAAAAAAATTTGATTTATTGGCCGTTGACATTAGTGAAAATTTTTCCACAATGAAGAGTTAATGAAGAGTTTTTCACAATATTAAAATTCAAAAGTGATGAACTAATTAATTAGTCGTCAATTACTTGCAATAATTTGCATTGATTCTTTTTTTACTACAGCCTTTTTTCTCGCTCAATTATTAGTTTAATCTAAAAAAAAAAAAAATCTTAGCTTAGCTAAGATATTTTTCGATGCATTTCAGAAAAATTAATCAACTGTGATGATAAAATGCGATGAGTGAAAATTTCAACAGTTTCAATACAATTCTTTTAATTTTATTCAGTGTATTTCATTGGCTGTCACAAATTGTTGCACAACAAGGTATTAATTAATTAATTAATTTTATCTGTAATTAACGATTCATTCCTTTTGATCCTTTCATTTTTCTTTTTGAAATTCTCAATAAATTCATTTTGTTCTAAATTTTTACCTACAAAATTTAATTTTTAAAATAATTTTAACAAATTTCAAAAAATAAATTATCGATAGCTACCGCATCAATATGCAGCATTTTATATTATGTGATACTAGATTGTAATGAAGAGCTGAAAAAGTAAACAAATTATGGAATTATGAAATTAATTTAGAAAAATTATTTGATAGAACGAATGAATGAAGAATGAATGCAGGAAAAAATAAATTCTATAAATTTAAAAAAAAAAAAAAAATTATCTTTACATTAAGAATGGCGTGTTCCGGATATGCCGGAAAATGTTTTTTGGAAAACGGATGATAGCAGTGTAACATTATGGTGGGATCCACCATCAACTATTAATGAAATTTTGGTTCGTGGTTACACGATAGCATACGGTATTGGTACACCAAATCGACGTGTAATTATCGAAGGAGCTAATACAAATGCTTTTACAATTAAACAACTTAGTTAGTTACCGAATGTTGAATTTTTTTACTTTTTCAAAAATATTCATTTACATTTAAAAATAACAAACATTGCATATTTTTAAATTTTCATTTTTTCACAATAAAAATTATTTAACAAATAACGACAATAATTTGATCGCAAGAAAAAGAAAATTCAAATGAATTTAGGTTTATTTGAATTCAAATTGAATAAAGAAATTTTCATTGTAATTTTTCTGCTATCAATAAATTATTATTGTCATAAAAATATTAAAATTCAATTTCCATTTCGAATTAGCTTCATTTTTTTTTTTAAGAATCTAATACAACATATGTTTTTGCATTAACTGCATACAATGAAGCTGATGGTGAAGATTCCGAAAAGGTTCTTTTTACTGCTACAACCAAAGTTAAAGAAAGTTCAGGTAAATAGTTTAAGGAATTGTAATCAAATAACAATTTAACTTTTAAATGGAATATTTTAATTTGATAGAAAAAATGAACAGAAAAATTAATTAAATGAAATTTAAAAAAAAAAAACTACATTAGGATAATTTATGATTTACATGCATAATCTTATCTTTTTTTCAATTCAAATATTCATTTATTCATTTATGCAGTTTGTATCATAAATATGATTAATTAATTAATTAATTAATCGGAATGTACTTTAACGAGTTAGTTAAAATGTTTTATATATTAAACCTAATTTAAAAATAGATTTTCGTCCAATTCAATTTTTGTTCGATTCAGTCTAATTATTTGCAATACTTAACATACTTAAATGACAGTTTTATATTAATTACAATTAATTGGACCACTTCAATTCATCAATGATTGTTTAGAAAATAAAAGTCACTTTTGTTTTTTTGTTTATTTATGCTTGTTTTTTTCTTTTTTTAAAGATATGAATAAATTTTAGATGAACAATTAATCGAATTGCAAGCACCAACAAATATTGTGGCTAAAGCTATTTCATCAACTGAAATTGCAATACAATGGTCAGATCCAAATGTTGACATTTACAATGATCATTCAACAGAAAGCATTAAATCATTATTCCGGGAACGGAAATATGTGATACAGTATGTAATTTTTAAAAAAAAAATTTTCGAAAAATCCAAATTTAACAAATTTCCAACTATTTCACATCATTTATGAAATTAATACTGTAGGAAAAATTTTTCAAATTTAAAATAAATTTGAATGAATAACAACATTTGTAGCATAAAAAATTATTCTCAAGCACAATTTCAGTCATTTTAGTTATTTTCTGATACGGTATGCATGATCCTTATTCTATTGCTGCGAATATGGTAGCTGTATTCATATTATACAGTTATTTGTTGTTATCTTAGATACGGTGAACATCAATCGTTAAATATGGGAAAAATAATATCAACAGAACCGTATGTAATTCTTGATCAATTGCAACCGGCAACAGATTATGAAATTATCATAAAAGTAATTTTACCAAATGGAGTTGAATCAGCATGGACAAGTCAGCAAATTGTTAAAACTTCATCAGATGGTAAGTAATTTTAATCAAACTTCATGTCCCTTCTTTTTTTAATTTAATTAAAATATTTCTTCAAAAAAAAAGAAAATTTCAAATTTTAAGTGACATTATCGGAAGAATCAAAACTGTTTGAACTTCGATTCAATTTTGAGCAACCAGAAAAATGTTTTTTCTATTCTGATCCAACAGCTCCACTCCAATGGAAAGTAATTAATGCTAAAAGTTACGACGAATTAGGCGGTCGCAAAGGTAAGCATTGATTAGATTTCAATGAAAGCATGGAAATTAAGTAAAATCAAATTTGCAACGAATACTTTTGTTCAATTAATATTGCTAATTTAATTTAGCAAAATTAATGTTTAATATGATCAAATCTTTTCCGATGATTAATTTATTTAAAAACAGTAATTAAAGTTAAAGTGCGTTTTTTCTAAAAAAGAGTTTTGAGGAAATAATATTACGCAAATTCTTCTTCACTGATTAGTTAATTAACCAGATAATTAGTTGAATAGTTGTAGTAGCGTACAAGTATTCCTTTAATTAATTAGCTAATTAATTGGAAGAAATTTCCACAACCTTAATGTAATCAGTGAAATGTCAAAAATTCTCACTTCTAAAGATTAATGATTAATGCTAAAAGTTACGATGAATTAATCAGGCGTTCAATAAAGTAAGCATCGATTAGCTAACAATAAAATGTGGAAATCAAGAAATTGGAATTGGCATAATTGTGAAAATTCTGAAATTATAATCCTGGAACGGTGTAATGCTGAAAAATCATGAAAAGCAGAGTTATAAAATTATGCTAAATATTTTTTAATTAATTTAAATTTTTGGATTTCGCTCGTTGTTGCGTTTTTTTCTTTTTTTTTATAATTTTAAAATTGAAATATTTTTGCAGCAAAATATTTTGCAAATTTACAATCGACGATATATGGTAGAAATTACGGTCATTTAATATCAACACCAATTATGCTTAAGACGCGTCATTATTATTGTTTGAGTGTATGGATTTATGTTAGACAATTTAGCAAAGGTTAGCAGTGTATTGCAGTAATTTGAATTTATCTTTCTAAATTATTCAACATATTTTAAACTAACATTTTTTAAGCTAAATTTCAGTGAAAATTGAATTAATTTCAAAAATTTTATTCATTAAATCATATGAAATATAAGATGACATTTGTTTAATTTAAATTTTATCAGTAATTTTTTTTTTCTTTGATAAGATCATATTACATATTTGTCAATTACTGCATAAGAAATTAAAACACGAAATTTGTTAATTTAATATCATTTTTTTAAGTTTACGAACTACTGAATACAATAGTCTAGATCTCAAAATATATTAATTCTTGCAACAAAACTATGATTTGAAAGTTTGCAAGTAATTATTATTTTTAATTCAATTGGAAAGTTACAAATTCATTACTGATAGTATAATTGTGTATTTTATTTGAATTTGCAATATCTTCAGGTAAATTCTTGGTTCAATTATTAGGTAAAGAGAAGGATTATGATATTTTGTTCACGGAAAAATTCCAGAAAATGCCTGAAAATCAATGGCAACATTTACTCTGGGATTTTGTCAATTCACGTGATGTACTTCAGGTTTGCTTCAGCATAAATAATTTTTTAGACATTATTTTAAAAAAAGAAAATAGAAGGAATAGCTTAATTAATCAATTTTTGAATCTTTCATTTTTTTTTGCTGATATATTTTGCATTTGTACTAAATAAGCAGAGCAGAAAATTTTTCAACTAAAAAATTTTTGACAATTCCCAGTGGTCAAAAAAATTTCATATTGAAATATTGAAAAACTTGAAATATTGATAAAAATTTATCAATATTTAAAATTTTTTCTTTGCTTTTTTTTGCAATATTACATTGATAAATTTCATTTAGGTATCATTCAAAGTTACAAAAGAAAATGATGAACAATTCTGGTTAGCATTAGATGATGTCCGTTTTTACTCCGGAAACTGCAACAAGGATCCAGGCGTATTTTTAAACGATAACAAACAATTTGAATGTTAGTTTAAAAATTTCTTCTCTGCTTTTGATCATTTTTTAGAGTAAATTTATTTCATGAAAAATTAATCAATCGTTTGAAATTACTTTGACCTTTTCTTCTTATTATTAAAAAAATTAAAAAAATGAATTTGCTAGGAATAATTTTTTCAGTGATTTTATTTTCCATTCCAATATTATTATAATTAGTTTTTTAAAGATGCAAATTTAGCCTTATTCAAAAATTTCTTTATTTTTTCGAAATAATTTTTAGTCGTTTTTTTAAATTACTATTTTGGATCGCAAATACAAAGCATAAAATGAAATGATGTTTTTTGTCACTAATTAGAGTAATTAATTTTCCGCTAGCAACAATTAAATGCAGTATGATTATTTTAGTCTAAAAAGTATCGCAAGTTAGTCAGGTGGCCTGATACATATACATTTGAAACTAGTTTAGAGTTAATTTGACGCAATTTTGCTAAAAATAATAAACATTGTCATATGATATTAGTTCTTTAAAGTCTATGCAGAAAGACAATCAATGTAATTTTTTGATCGAATAATAATTAATTACGATATATCTGAACTTAAATTCAACTTTTCCCCATTTTTTATCTTTAAGTTATATCACTAATTCATTTATTAATGTATCCTTGCTACTGTTTATTTTTTCCACAAAAGAACTTTTCCATCCAAAAAAAAAAATTTCAATAAATTTGTACATGAAAAATTTATTTTACAAGAATAATTTTTATCTTTAAAATTTTCGAGAAAAAATTTTTCACCTGTTATTATAATCCAAATATTTTTTTTAAAAAAAAATCAATTTAGACATTCATCACGTAATTTATGCTTGAAAAAAAATTCAACCAGAAATTTTATTGCTGGAAAATATTTTACTGGAACAATTTTAATTTTAATTTAATATTGAATTTCAACAATTCGCTTATTATTGATTAGCATTTAAGATTAGTCGAGAAACAATAATTGCATTTTATATTAAAATGCATTGAATTTTTCATTTCTTTATTCTCTTTTTTTTGTTTTTTTGATTTTCTCAAATATTTTCTTGATTCCTTTCTTCGCTTTTCTTTCTCATTCACACCTGCCAAATAAAAAACAAAAAAAAGACATGCACGAAATGTAAATGCATGCATATTATGCATGCTTTTTATACATCCTTTATTTGTGTTGAGAATTATTATTATTGCAACACTTTTTTCCATTTTCATTCTTCGTCTCCTCTTATGAAACAAAAAAAAATGCAAATAAAAAAAAACAAAGTGTCATAATTCATTTTATTAATTATGCATTCCAAAATTTTACATTTTTTTCCTTTTTTGGAAATATTATTTTGTTGGTTGATACGATTTTTTGGCTGATAAGATAAAATCTTTAAATTGCTAATTATCAATTTATGTTTACTTTTTTCCCAGTCATTTCAATTTTCTTTTTCTCTTTTTTTTTCAAGAAATATTTTTGATTGCATGAATTATTCAAATAATTAATAGAATTTTTTTATTTTGTGCAATAAATCATTTATTTCCAATTCTACTTTTTTTCTTGTTTTTTATGTTTAAATTGCAAACGCTGAATGCAATTTTTCTTTTTTTTTAATTTTCAAAAAAAAAAAAAACGAAAAATTTATGAGTAAATAAACAAAAGTGTTTTTTTATATTTGTTAAAATTCTTGCACAGAATATATTGGAAATAGAATTTTAATGATACAAGAATCGATTAATGAAATCTTGGAAAATGTTAAAAAAGAGATAAAAAATAACTATGAAGATTAGAATTATTAAAGCAAGCAAAAAAAATCGCTCCTGTTATAATTAATTATGAATGAATGAATGAGTTACATTAAATTACAAAAAAAAAAATTTTTTCACTGTTACAGTAAATTCTAACAAAAGTTTGATATGTAATAATAATGCACTGTTATCTCACTGTTATTAGCTAAAATGAAATTAGCTATTGTAAATCATAAGGTACACATATCAAGTATGCGGTAAAACTTCAATAAAATTAATCAGAAATACTTGGTGCATACAATTGTTCCATTATAAGATTTTTTATAATTAATACAAAATTTTAGGGCATTTGTGCAAGAAAATTAATTAATTAATTGTCAAAATTTCTGATCATTAAACACTGTCGCGATAGAAAGAAAGTTTTGAATGTTAGAAAATGTGTAATAAAAAAAAGCATTGTGTGTCAAAAAATTAATAGCCCTGAAAAAGCAGAACTATAATTGAATTTAATTTTAGTTCAAAATTTTAGGTCAAGTGATATCTTTCAACATTACTTTTACTGGTATGTTGTTAACAAATTTATAAATATTTAAATACCATTTGAATTTTTGATTTCAATTTAATTCTCCCCGATTTTGACGGATTTAAATTTTATGCGTTGTGCATTTAAATGTAACTTTATAATCGCAAAAATATATGTCAGTGATTCGTGAATTGTAAAATCATCTTGAAATCATTTAATTTTGTAAATGGTTTTGAACAGTTCATAATTTTTCGTCTTTCCAATCATTTAAATTCAATAATTAATTAAATTAGCGGCTGCTTAAGACATCTATAACACTTTATGCATTACAATGCAAAATTTAAAATTTAATTTTCAACGACTTACTTAAGCAGTCAATGTCATCATTTATCAAGTGAGAGAATTGTCGTTTTGATGTAACCGAAAACTGTTGCACATTTTTTAATGCGACGAAATCAATTATTCAATTTGAACATTAAAGTTACAACAAGGAAAACCAAGAAAAATTAGAAATAATAAAAAAAACTATTCACTAATTAATAATGAAAAATATTAATAAAGAATAATTATTTGTAAGTTACATTAACAAAATATTACAGTAAGGTTATAAACTACTAATTTGTTAATAAAGATAACTTAATTACTGATTTCTTAATAAAAATACTGCAAAAAAAAGAATTAATTGCCACAAAAAACCTTAGAAGAAAAAAAAACTATTCGGAAGAATTTATGAAGAAAAATTTATTGAGAAGAAATCAAATCAATTATTAATTTATCAATAAATTTAAATCTTTAAAAAAAAATTTAAAAAGAATTAAATTTGTTCTTTCATCCTTAATGTACTAAATTTGTTTTTTTATCCTTATATAAACGAATTTGATTGTTATAAATCATTTTATTTAGTTTTTTTTTTTAATAATTTATCAATATAAATTTAAAGGATCGTTTTCTTCTTTGTTTTAAAAATTCTTTTTTCTGGGAAAAAATACATTCTTAATTTTATTTTTAAAAAAAAGGCAAAAGCATTGTTTCCTTTCTTCTTCTTTATGTTTTATTGGAAGCAATGAAATTTTTCTTTCAAAAATTAATTGAAATAATTTTTCATTGGTGCAAAAAGAGGAAGAAAAGCGAACGATCAATCAATGACCGATCAATTAAAAATTTAACAAAAAACATTAATTTTTGAAATTTTTCGATGTTTTCATAAAAAAAAAATTTATAGCTTTTACACATGAAAGAGAAATTATTGGTGTAGTAGCAGGCAAAAGTAATCTCTTGCTTTTTCACTTTCTCTTACTAACAATAAATTATTCATTCAGTAAGAATAACGATAACAATAAGAGAATGGAAAAATCAATTGCATTCGGGCAAAATGAATTATCGGGTGAATATAAGTTACATTAAATTTTTTTTTATTAATCAATTATGGTGAAAAAAAAAACAAAGGCCAGTTATGAAGAAAAAAAGAGCAAAAGATCTTTCAGCGCAAGTCTTATTAAATATAGTGCAGTAAAATGAAATAATTTAATTATTAAAGTAAATAAGTTAAGTATGCTGTATCAGTCAATATCAATAATATAACTAATATGCTCTGTATAAATGATGCAACTAATATGATAGTTGGTGCAATTGATATGCTCTGTGATAGCTGATAGCATTAGATTTCCTATAGAAAATATTACGGATTGATGCAAGCATTACCGTAAAAATTTCAAAGAGCGTTTTGCAAATTCCAGTATTGCTGCTATATGTTTGAAATAAGCATTGAAGAATTTTTTAAAAAATAAGTATAATTTAATGAATATATTAGATGAATCAAATAATATTATAGTTGGTCATCTTTTTAACACGGCAAAATTTTATATTATTAATTCATTAATCTATTTATGCTATGGAATTTATCATGTAAAAGCCGAATTATCTAATAATTGATAAAAACGATTAATTAAAAATTGAACTTTTAGATTACTAATGCTTTTGAAAATAAAGTGAAACCGAATAATTTAAATTTTAGTATAATGGGTAATTAAATAATAATATTTTCACAGATTAGTAATAACAATAATCGTGATAAAGAAGATGCAAAATACATTGAATGATATTTTAATATATTTGTTTAGTATATGATAATTTAATATATTTACAATGATAATATTGTAATGTTATTATTACTATAGCCTCTATTATTATGATTAATATTCTTATTATAACAATCTATATTAATGCATAATTCAGAACAGCAAACCGATTGCTTCGCATTTGTCCCAAAAATAGCAGTAACTTTTAGTTATTAGTACTGCTATTATCATTGTTACTAACATCTATATCACTATTACTAATATTATTATTATTATTGCAGTCGAACAGTTCATATTTTTTCCGGATGGATAATTTGATGTTTTTCTGAAATATGTAATAACTTTCGCTGCATATTTCAAAGATGAACAAAAGCATGCAAAAATATTTTTTTTTTTTGTCGGTAGTACAGTTTCCCTTCAGTGATTTAATTAAAAAGTAATTAACAAATTCTTCTCTACCCATTTTATTTCATTATTTCTTTTTTCTTATATATCAAAAATTTCAAATATTCGAAAAAAAAACTCAAACATTTTTCAAGATATTCTTAAAGAACTTTTTTTTTAGAGATTTCGCTCCTTTCATTTCTTTATACAGTTCTTTGTGTATCACAAATAATTTTCATTAATTTCCTGTAAAATTTAATTTTCTGAAATTTTTTTCTTCCTTCGTTAAAATTAATTTTAAACATTAAAAATTTTGTTCTTAAAATCTCAAATGTAATCACAATTAAATGAAAGTGCGAAGAAATAAAAAAGAAATGACGGAAATTTTTTAACTTTTAGATTTTTGTAAAATTTTTTTTTATCACTAACATTTTTCTAACATTGTTTCATGGAATCGACAATGACATGTACTGATGAAAAATTTTCAACATTATCTATCATAATGTAATACAAAAATTAAATGTATAATCTTTCATTACGTAACGTAGAATCGTTTTGTGACTTTCACGTTTTGTGATATTTTATGTTTTTGTTAACATAAATATTACATGTAACTTTTAAACACAACTATATTTCTATTTCTGATTTACTGAGTAAACTGTTAACTATTAAAAAAGAAAATGTAGAAAATAAGATGAAATGTGATGAAGAATGTGTATATCCTTTAGTTCGCACAATTAACTGTTAAAATTTCACTCACAAAATTACACAAATACACAACATTGACATACACATACACATGTACATACATGAACACATATACATGCGCATTCACAAATCTAAACACACACAAACATACACATACACATATACAGAATATCCTACATACACATGCATGCAGATACACACATATACGTAAACATAAACTCGCGTACGCATGTATGCACACATATATTTCATATATATATCTATATAAACCAATTTACACATCCATATGAAAATTTCGGATTGTGCGGTTTGATTGGTTGATTCGTACGGGTTTATTTCGGGTTGTCGGATGGCATAAATCGAAGTGATCCTTTTTTTTTTTCTTCCCTTACCCTTTCAATTCGTCCTTCTTTTCAACAATCTTTTTTTAATACAATTCTACAAACTCCGTCATTATCATCATCACACTAACCTTTCATTCTCTAAAACTTCCTTTTTTTTTTTTTTTTTGCAACTTTCTTACGTCATTTATGTAATAAAATGCAATTAAGCTACTATTATACGTAATAATTTTTTGCTTCTCGTTATTATTATTGATTAGAATTATTACTATGTATAATTAATATATATTTATTGATATTATTGCAGGTAATATAGTCATTGTTAGCGTTATGAGTAATTTACTCGTTATTACTGTTAGAAATCATATACTCTCTGTTATTGTTTTAAGTAATATAATCGTGTTATAGGTAATATATAGATTATATTATTGTTATAGATAATAAACTCACTGTTATTTGTTATAGGTAATGCAGTCATTAATATAGAAAATATAATCATTGTTATGTATATACTCACTGTATATACTCATTATTACTGTTATAGGTAATATACTCGTTGTTTTGTTATAGGTAACATATCGACTATTTATTGTTATTGGTAATATACGCATATACTCTCTGTTACTGTTCTAAATAACTACAAACTTAAATTGCTACCATTTAAAATTCTCTATTCCAAATAAAAATCATTTCTATTAACCATTTCTGGTATAGTATGATATACATGCATATCTGTCATCTTCTACGGTAATTTTTGGAATTAAGAAATGAAAATTATGAATTTAATAATTTTAAATAACATTTAATAAAAAAAAAATTGTGCAAGAAAATCATTATTAGCAATAGTTTATCAGAATTAAATTCATTTCATTTTCTGTATACTAATTTTAAAATTATTTTAAGAATTTCTATTTCTTTCTTTTTTTTTGTCTTTTTTCATGCACACAGTTCAATCCTTTCTATATTTTTCCTTTATCTATTATAAATTTCATTAAATGAGAAAAGAAAAAGAAAAAAATTTTAATAAATGTTTGTAAATTAGTTCGATTTTAGAATACTTAACATAGAAATGACAATAAGCAAAAATTGATTATTTTTCAAAAATAGAATTTAAAAAAAGATTAACGAAATAACAGGAAATAAAATTTTTTGAAACGAAATTTTATTTGTAAATTTTATTTTGTTTTTTTTTTTTTTGAAAATTGAATCATTAGATAGAAAACAAAAATGAAATATCAAGAAATGATTTAATAAAGAGAGAAAGAAAAAGAAAAAAATGAGTAAAAAAATAGGTAAGAAATAGAAAAAAAAGAATTGGATTAAAATAATCTAGATAAATATACTATAACTAAATTAACAATTTTCATCCTAATTATACGCTTTGAAATTTTTATCGATTTCGAAGATGGAAGAATTTTCAAATCAACATGTCACAAATCATTGGCACACATCAGTCATTTTATAAGTCAAAAATATTTCATGAAAATTTTTGTGTGGAATTCGAAATTGTGAATTATGAAATGAAATAAAATATGCTTTCCATCAATTACAAATTGCAAGATGAAAAGCAATTGATAAAATCTTGACTTATTCCAAAACTATCCTCATATTTTATTTTTAGCATTAATTTTCAACAAGTGCCGAAAACAATCCAAATGTTCAAAATTTCCATTTCTTTATCTTTTAAAATTGCACATTTTCCATTGCTATACATATATGCTATTATTTTTGTAAAAAACCAATTCCGCATAATAAATTTATCAAAAAATTTTAAAATTTAAAATAAAAAAAATTAAAAAGAAAAAGACAAATAAAAAATAACCATCAATTATTTTCTTCTTCTTTCTTTTAATTTATTCATTTCGAATTGTTTTTCATCACATTTATCAAAAAAAAAAAATTTTTATTATCATTGCTCAAAAATAATTGTTGTTTTAATAAAATGAATGTTAATTATGTGTTAATTAATGAATTTAATTGAAATAATATATTTTATAAATCAAAGAGAAAAAAAATTGAATTTTACAAAACATTCTTTTTATTTTTCATTAAAAATAATAATTTTTCAGTTTTGCATTCGATAATTTTTTACAATATTTTCTGGATTACAATCCAGGAATTTTTCAATAATATTCATAATCTTTATGGAATAGCTGTACGATATATAGCATTGATATACCTGATACAGTACAATCGTATTAGTTTATTAAGTATAAAATTGGATAACATTTTGTTTTTGGTTTTTTTCTTCTTTCTTCTTTTCTCCTTCTTCAACTCTTTCTGATATTCCCTCCTCTTCTCTACTCCTCTCAAATTCAAAACAATTTTTTAAAGAAAGAAAAAAGTACGCAAGTTCTCAAGACTAGCTCAGAGAGGATAAAATTCTCTCGTAGACAAAAAGACAAAAGCTCGCTTGACCTAGATTTCCACTACGAATTACAGACTAATAAAAGTTTGCCTATCGATCGCTTTGAAAATTCTTAGAAGCTTTCTCTAGCAAGCAGGTGTCAGAATGAAAAAGTAATATTCGCAGCAAAAATTTTTACACCAACAAAAAAAATTACATTTATCACAAATATGTAATTAACATTTTGGAAATTAAATTTCAACTACAAATTTATATTTTATTTCCATTTTTAATAATCAAACAAACTTTGTTTTTATAGGACGATAAAAGTCTGTCCAGGAACAAATTTCATTGTTTGTTTATAAATTTTATTTTTGCTAATAAAAATTTTAATTTTTCATTTAGCGAACATTTTTTTTTTGAAATATCGTTAGTTAACTAAAAGTAATATAATGTTTGAAATTTATTTCTTCAAAGTTTTATTTCTTTTTTCTATGTTTTATTTCAGATTGAGTTTTTGAATACAATTTCATGCTTCGCAATTTTTTTTTAAATTACCCTTTCTATTGGGTTAAATTAAGTGAAAGAGTTAAAAAGAAAAAAAAATAATTGAAAAGCATATTTCTCGACAATAATTATTTTATTTAAAATGTATAGTAATGGCATGGTAATTTGATTAATATTAAATTGAATATTTTTTAAATAAATGCAGGTGTAGAAAATTTATTATTTAAATAATTTAATTTTATAAACATTTTTTTTTTTTGCGAATGATTCGTTAATGCACGAAACAATTACAAGTTAAAATTTTCACTAGGCAAAATTAAAACATTAATACTGTCGAATAATAATATTCAATATTCTTAAATGATAATACTCAATATTCTAAATAATTATATTCAATACTAATCTCAAATTAAGATATAAGTTTGAAATTTGTACTATAAAATTTTTGCATAGCATTCTTTGCATGATCATACTTTTTTCTTTTTTTTTTAAATTTTCACATATACACAGATACATAAACAACCACCACATCGAAATTGCTTTTTGAAATAATCGAAATGAAAAAAATGAAAGAAATCTTTTGGAGATGAAAAAGCCGAAAAAGCTCTTCGTGTTATATTCAAAGAAAAAAGATTTTGATCGTTAATATTTTCACGGAAAAAATTATTTGATTAAATTTGAATGTTTTGTGGAAAAAAAGAACAAAAAGAAAATTTGATGAAAATCAACAAAAAAAAAAAATCAGAAACCTCAATTTTTATAATTTAAAAGTTTTTTGTTAACGACGAATGAAAAAAAATCAAAAATGAAATGAAAAATTATAAACGAACTGAAATTTCTTGTTTTTTTGTTCAAAAAAAAATTTGAATGTATCGCTTTTTTCGTTTTGCGTTTTTCCTTTTCTTTTTTTTCTTCTGCTTCTTTATCGTTTGCCCATATATACATATATATAACATATATATATATATATATATATATATATATGCAATCCATTATATTATATTTAGTACGTTACTAAATTTCATTGGCTCATAAACTCTCAGGCTTTCTATAATGATGGTCATTGCTGGGCTACGACGAATGAAATAATAGTATTACAACGATTGAAAATAAATTCAGTTCATGCAAAATTCTCCGACAAATATCATTCTTTTATTGTTTGATGAAAAAATTTCCGACTTATTATTTTTAATTCCTTAAGCAATTATTTCTGTTTCGCTAAAATATTATCGACGACATTGTACTATTCTGGCGAAATTTTGAACCAACAATAATTTGTTATTATTATTATTATTACTGTAAAAGGAAATTTAATTATTGCTGGTTATTACGAATATTAATTAATTAAGCTGCAAGCTGCCGCTTCTGATTGGAATAATAATTTTTTCCTGAAAAAAATATTTTTCTGAAATAATTTCTCACTTTATTATTTGATCAATAATTACTTTTTTATCGATATTAATCAATTAATTCGAATGAATTCGAATATCTTATTGCTTATTATTATTTCGCTCAACTATTAATGATAATGCTTTGCTCCGAAAAGTATTGCTGTTGCTGCTTCAAAAAAAGTGAACTGAATTAAAAAAAAAAACGGAAAAAAAGTTCTTATTTTTTTATTTTTTCTTATTTTTTTGATTTAACTGAAGTTTTCATTTTAATTCAAACTTCAGTGTTAAGCTTCAATTCCATTCAATTTTTATTCTATTCTAATTTCAATTAATTCTGCTACGCCAAAAATGTTCAGTAATTGAGTGAAAAAATTTATCATTTTTTAAGTTTAATTAAATTGAAAATATTTATATATTTGCATTATTTGCTGAATGAAAAATGCTAAACGATAGTATTTTAAAGCAAGTATTTAATTGTTAATTTGAATTTGAAAAAAGTTATAATATTTCTTACAATAATTGGATGCTATGAAGAAAACAACACAATTGTATTCATATCTTTTATTACTCTCTGCTACAATTTGCACCACCTCAAGCATCGACTATGATGCACCTGGAGGTTAGTGAAATTTTTAACTGATTAATTGAATTGACATTTGGACACATCTTTTTGTAATTTACAGTTTTAATGAATTTGACTAAATATAAGCATATAATTTTTGTACTTTAATTTTCATTTTTTTTTTCTATTAATTATGGATTTTTCCTAAATCATTAATTATTTTAATCAATTAATTTATGCATTAATTAATTTATGCATGATCAATATTTTTAAAGAAATTATTTATACGCTTAACAGTTATAACCAATTTTATGCTCTTAGAAGTGCTCTAAGTTAAGTTATTATAACATATGCTTAATGTTATGAATGGAAGCATATACCCAACGGTATCTTTATGTCTTTATAATTAACTTAAGTTTATTAGGTAAATGATATTATTAAAGCTATCAGAAAGGTATAAGTTTAATAGCATTGTATAAGTATCAGAGTGAGTTAAACGCGCCATGCAAATGATATTCTTAAAGAGTTATGCGCATTATGAGATATAAATATTTCCTTACATTTCTTTTAATTGAGCTAAGTTGATTACAACTCGTAAGTAATGTTCTTAAAGAGATGTTCGCCTGGCTGATATAAATATCTCTGTTCAATGGATAAACATCTTTACTGAGCTTATGGCATATAAATACTTTTTAATTGTTTAAAAAATATGAATATCTTCACGTTTGCTTAGCAGATTTACGGGCGCTTATCGGATATAAATGCTTTCATACTTGCCCAAAAAATATTATATATCGTTGCGTACGCTTGACTGATATAAACATTTTTATGTTTTCATAAATGAGCTAAGAGTATTACGATTCTTGATATATATTTTTATAGAGATATGTATATGACTAAACCTAATCGTGTTAATTATTATCATAATAAGTACACTGTGCGCAGTTCTAACAACCATAATTTTTTTTAAATATGACTTGCTAAATATGTTTACAAATTCAAATTTCAACAATAGTTCCTTTAGCTTACATTGTTAAATTTAAATAAATAAATCAAAATTTCAATATCCCATGGGAGTAATCAAATTTCTGAATAGATAAATTTTATACTTCAAATTACTCTTTCAAATTTAAAGTCTTTCAGATTAGTTTTTTTTTTTGTTTTGTAAATTCTTATTCATTAACTAATTAAGAAAAAAAAGGCCAACATTATGATAGGAATTTGAGATCGAAAATAATAAAAAAGATGTTGAAATATAATTATTAGGAAAGAGGGGACAGGGAGAAGGATGAAATTTGAAATTTTTCATTAATTCCATTAAATTATCCATGTATAAACGATTTTTGCACAATTTGTAAAAAAAAAAATTTAATAGATGATATAATTTATATTTAAAGGTATACATACCTTTTTTTTCTGTTTTTTCAAATTTCTGTTGATTATTGATTATTTCTGGAATTTCTAACTGAGCAGCAATAATAGTGCATGCAATTGTTATTATTATCATAATCATTGTTCCTATTTATTTTTTATGAGATTTTTCGAAATTTAATTTCAGTATTGAAAAAAACTATTGTCAAATTTTTCAATAATCAATTTTTGTTTTGGAAAATTAATGCACATCATCCTAATAATGAGCAAATGTAATGGGTTAATTAAAATAGCAGTAAATTTAATTAGTCATTAATGTTTCATCTTTAATGCATTATCGTTATTGAGTAAATTTAATTACTTATTCAATAAATCATTGCATTACTGAGTGCATATAAAATATTATTGTTGATTTATATTTTATATCATTATTTATTTTTTTTTTTTTTTTGTCTTATGCTATTTCATATGAAAAATAAATTGCTTGTGATTTTTAATTGAATTAAATTTGAACAAGACAAATAATATTTGAAGTAATCAATCATTAATTAATGTTTGACTAGGAAAATGACATCGGCAAATGAACACAAGCAGTGAACCAAAATGAACTGCTGAACTACTATGAAATCAGTTCACATGAGAAAAAAATCATAATCTCCTAGTAGATTCATTGATCGATGGATAAAGTGATAAAATGAAACAAATAATTTTGATGATAATATTAACAAAAAATTAATTACTGATTAAAATAGAAATGAAATCGATTGAAAAAAAAACATATAATTCTATCAACAGCATTGACTTTTCCATTAATCACCCATTTTTTTTGCTATCATTTTTAGCCTTAACCTTTAACCTCAATCTAACTAACTAACTGAATTACATAACTCTTAATCATCAGTCTTTATAACAAAAATTGAATGATCCATGATTTGTAAGAGTGGAAAAGGACTGTATAAATTAACAAAAAAAGAAATAGATGCTAAAGAAAAAAGGAAAAAATATTTTTTTTTAGGCCATTAATTTTAGGTATATTTTTGTTGCTAACAAATGACATTTGCCCTTTTTTTTTCGCAAAAGAATGCCAACAAGTGTAATTAAGATAGAAATAGCAAGGGATGATAAGTGATTAAGAATGATAAATCTGAATTATCAGTGAATTAAACGGATAATTATTTATTTATCAGTGTGCTGTAGGAAAAAAAAACCGAACCTTGAAATAATGCAAAAAAAATTAATTAATTTCATTTGTATTTCTGTTATTCTGAAGGAAAAAGAATCGGAATATAAAATCCGGAATGTTTTCCTTTGCATTGCTATTTCAAAATTATCACAACTGATGATATTATTCATTAATTTTTTTAAATTTATCAATTATCCAATTAAGATCACTAAAAAAAAAACTAATTGCTAATCGTAATTTAGAAGTTATTATTATTCATTAATTTAGAATTCTAATTAAATAAATACATTTTTTATTTTTACTGTAATTTGGTTTGCTGTTCTTTTTGTTTCTTATTCAATATATTTTTTTAATAAATTCCAAAAGAAATTTAAATTTTTTTATTTAATTAATAAATTTGTGAAATAAAATTGTTAATTGCGGCATTTGTTAATTGTTTGAAAAAGTACAAAATTTAATACTTTTTCTGACAACATCTTTTCTTTTTGTTTAAGATTAATTTTTCAGACTTAATTTGAAATTTTTCATTTGAATTCAAATTTGTCGTCATAAATTATTTTGCCACAAATGTAAATTATTCCTTTTTTTTTGAACGTAAAAAACAGTGTACACTTTACTAATCATAAATTGCTTGCAATTTTTTATTGGAATTAAAAAATTTGCAAGTCAAATGACTTATACTGTGTATTGGAAAATATAATTAAATTAATTTTAAATTACAAATTTAAAAAAAAATCAAATTTTTTCTCCGATTTTTAAATTTAAAAGATAGCATGGATATTGCTGATATAATAAAATATTAGCATGTATGTATGTGATTTTGTATAAATTTAAAATATAGCGCAAATATTGCTGACACGATAAGATATTAGCAATAAATCACTTCTTCTTCTTTAAAGCATTTTTTTATTCAAATACATTTTGTGCTTCAAGTATTTTTAATTTTATATTGGCGTGATTTATTGCTTTTTTCCCACTCTTTTACTTCTTCAATGTTTTCTGGATAATTTTTGAATAAATAGCAAATGCTTTTAGGGTTAGACTTATCTCTTGGGACAAATTAACCTCCTGAGATTACGCTACTCGTTTCAAATTTTAATATTTATGCAAATTTGATCTATACAAATATGCTGCGTTCTTTTTCTAAAAGCTAAAACGATTTCTTTATTATCGCGAAATGATACGAATTTAAATGATAGCACGATTATTGCTGAAATAATAAAGTATTAGCAAAGGAAGTATGACAAAATGTTTAGGAGCAATAAAAAAGATTAGTAACATTTGATTGTCAGCATTAAATAGCATGCATTTCAAAAATTACAAAAGTATTGCTGATAAGAAGAAAATAATTATTCATGTTTCCGTTGAAAAAAAAAAAAAAACACGAATATCAAACCATTATTTCATAGCAATTATCGAAAAATGGCATGAACTTAAAAGATATAACAGAGATATCTTCGTTGATGCAATAAGTGATTAGTTAATAAATAGGTATATTACTGCTTTAATAAAAAAATATGTTTAATTAAATGATGTAAATAAGCGAAAAAATTATGACATATGAGTAATAAATGACAAATGAGGGATAAATTTGAATCTTATTTTTTTTGCGTTAAATTTAAAAATTGATATAATAATTAAATTGCGTTGAAATTTAATAAAGCAAATACACTTTGTTTGTTTGTTTGTTCGTTTGCTTGTTTTGTTTGTTTCTTTATTTTAACACTTCCTGCATATATGTATTTCATCGAATAGCATAAATAAACATTTATTATAAATGTCATGGAAAATATAGAAATAAAAAGCAAAAAAATAATGCTAAAATCATTGATTTTTTTGTGACTCCTTTTATCAATAAAATGGCATCAATCTGCTTTAAAAAAAAAATCTTAATGAGCAATTTCATTTTTTTTACTTTTCTTTTCTTACACGAAATGACAAACATTTTTTTGCCACAATGAAAAATTTTTAAATGCCATAAGTAAGATGAATTGAAGAAATTTGAAGGTTTTTTTCTTTTTTTTTCTTTTCTTTTTTTGTTGAATCCAAAAACAAAATTTATGAGAATTTATTTGAATTAGAAAAGGGATATATATATATAAGCAAGCATTAAACAATGATGATAATAATCGATAGTATCCCTTATTATCACCTTTATCATTTAATCCTTGTTACCAGAAACCTATTCAATTATCACTGATAAATTAGATTTGATAACGTTAATTGCCAATATCATAACGCACATTTCTTTATCATTTAATCAATCATTATTTATCAAATCAATTAATTACAAATAGTCTTTATCACATTAAGATACTATTCTCTGGCATTAATTTAAATTTGAAAATAATATAAAGTAGAAAATAATAGAAAATGAAATTAATTAAAAATTTTTAATTTGCCTTGCATTATTTTTTTTCAGTTATAGAATTATATTTTTCTAATTTAAAAAACAGCTATATATTGCTGGTTATTGTTATTTCTGCTTTTTTATTTTTGAATAAGGCTAATATATTTAATTATAACATTGAAAATTATCTGATGAAAATTATCTGATTGTCTGCTTCTTCTTTAAGCATAAATTATTTAATATTGTTTTGGAAAAGAAAAGCAAATTTTTCAGCAAATTTTATCAGTTTTAAAATCAGAACAACAATGACAGATTGTTATTTGTCTATGACAGAATCAAAATTGCCTTTCTTTAATTTAAAATTTTTACCGCAATTGCAAATCTCATTTGAGAAATTAAAATTAAATTCAAAAATATAGTTATCATTTTATATGATTTTTTTTTTAACAAAGTGTATGAAAAGTAATTGCAAGCAAATTTCGTACAGCAAAAAAAGAAAAAAAATGTTCTTAAATTGAATTAGCCTAAAAATGATTTGCCGAAGAAATTTCCTAGAAGAATAATTGGTGAAGGAAAAATAAAGTGTTGAATAACAATTTGCAAAAATCAAACAAACAAAATAAAAAAGAAGGAAGTTTTTAAAATTGAAATACTTAAAATATTTGCAATATTAGATGAATTCGTTTGATCGATGTATTTTAATCAAAGAGCATTGATTGATCATTTCTATTATAGTCATTATAAAATAATTAATTTTAAATATCATCACAAAATAAACTAATTTCAATTTTGACGTAAAGAAAAACAACCAAACAATTGAGTCATTTTAGCAGCGCAGATTTAAATTATTAATTTTTTTCACAAATTTCATTTATATAATTTTTTTTTTTTTTTTTTTTAAATTGATAACATGAAGAGATAACTAATAATTGCAATATCATCAGGCCGGAAAAAAGTGAGATAATCAAATAAGTTCATTCAAGTTGTAAAATTCTTTCAAATTATGTTCATTTTTGGTTTGTTGTTATTGTTTAACTATTATTGTTGTTACTGTTATTGTTGTCACTTTTTTGTTGTTGTTTTAATTTATTTTAGAAAAAAATTAACAATGCACTTCTCATTTAAAAATTGATCACTTTTCACAAGTTAACAATTAAAAATTTGAAAATTTTTTAAATCAGAATGTCGAGAAAGTGAAAATTTCTATGTTCACAAAAATTTTTTTCTATGGTGATTACTTTGCTTACAAAAATTGGATTAAAAAAATTTGATAGCTTTTTTTATGAATAAATAATTTGAAGAAGAAAATTATAACACACAAAATTATGATTTTTTCACTAAATTTCACCTATAATTTACAGATTCCGAATCAGATATTGATCTGTTGGTACCAGTAAAAAGTTTACTGAATGAACGTGCTGAACTTTACAAAGCTAATGGTCTTGATGGATTTCCAGCTGTTGGAATTAAGGTAATTTGAAAGAAAAAAAAACAAAACAATTTAAACTTTTACACTATTTAATTTGTACATACATCAAAGCGGAACAATTTTTTTTGCTAACAAAAAAATACGATAAAATGCTGATTATTTATTCTGTGTATTGTGCAAAGCAAAAACTTTTTTTGACAGTTTTAACTAAAGAAACATTAAAACTAAGGCTCGATTAATGCCATTTTATATGTGAGATCTCGTTACATTTAAGTATCGTAAGTAGTGAAATGAAATGATAATTTGTTTGAGTAAGAAACTGCTGGAGCAATTCGAAATTAGATGCGATATACAAACAAATATTTTTAGAGTTATAATTATGAAATTGAAAAAAAAATTTGCACAAATCATTTTCATTTTCAATTAAAATTTTTCCTTTGTTTTTTTCTTCCTTATAGCGTGGTGTTGAAATTGTTGTACCGTATCGACAATATCTTCCGCGAAAATTTTTTCGAAATTTCGCCTTTACAGCAGTCATACGACCGCATGATCGTGAAGGAGGATTTTTGTTTGCTGTTGTAAATGCGCTTGATACAATTGCTGATCTTGGTGTTTTAATTGAATATGCTGGTGAGAAAAAAAAAGAAATTGAACAAAACAATCATACATTTCATGTTTTGTTTCTATTTTATAAAAAAAAAAAACAAAAAGCAAAATTTCTGCAATAGAAATGCAACATACTGTAGTAGAAATGTAATAAGGAAATGTTTACTACATATCTTTCACATACAGTGATAATTTTTACAATTTAATAATTTATGAGTAAATTTATTATTATTATTTTTTAATTTTAAGGCAATAATCAAACAAATATAACCATAATTTATACGGATTCAAATAAGGAAATCGATACAAAAACGTTGGCAACATTTTTGGTACCAGAATTTACTGATAATTGGACGAAATTTGCACTGGAAATTCAGGATGATACTGTTGTGTTGTATTTTCGATGTATACGTTTTGCAACCAGACAGGTAAATATGAATTTTCGCATCATCTTTTTTTTCCGGTTCATATATAATTTACAGACTTTTTTTTTTATTCATTGCTACCATCAGTGTTATTTTATTAATTTTTTTGATTACAACATTTCATCTATGCTGCTCGCAGCATTTTTTTTTCACAAAAGTAATTTATGGATTATTTTATTTATATAATTTATTGATTATTTCATTTTCACTTCATCAAAAATTATCTAGCTTGTTATTCAAACTTTGAAATACAATTTTATATTTGAAATTAATTCTAAAAAAATTTTTTATTTCTAGTCATTGCAAAAAAAAAATGAAACTTTTTAATACTTCATATCGTACAGTGTTTGTTTCAATTGTAATATTCATATAATTTCAGCAATCGATAATTTAAAACAAAAAAAAGTAAAAATGATTTTTGAAAAAATCATTTCAAAAAAATTTAATGAACGTTTCTTTTTTATTACAGGTGAAACGAAAACCAGCTCAATTAGTAATGGATGATGCCCATAAATTATACATTGGAAGCGCTGGGCCAATTCTACGAAAACCATTTGAGGTATGTTATTTCTAAAAAATTCTGCTGCTACACATGGCATCAAATCCGTTTTGGGAAACCAGTTTTTTTTTCAGCTCATCCGTTTTTTTTCTACCGTATGCTCTTGTTTTTAATTCATTATTTTATCATAATTTTTTTAATCGATTTTTTTCCGCATTTTTTTAATTCATTTATATCATAATTTTTGATTTGTCTTTTTTTTTATCATTATTTTTCTCATACATTCTTATTGCGATTTTTTTTTGTTACCCGTTTTTATCGTGATTTTTTTAAGCTATTTCTTTCCATCGCTATTCCATTCTTTTTTCTAACCATTTC
Source organism: Mansonella ozzardi (assembly GCA_029876185.1). Lineage (NCBI taxonomy): Eukaryota > Metazoa > Nematoda > Chromadorea > Rhabditida > Onchocercidae > Mansonella > Mansonella ozzardi. The sequence goes on from JARVGP010000098.1 coordinate 57,330, forward strand.
TTTCTTTTCATCATTCTTTATCATATTTTTTCATTGCATTCTTATCACAATTTTTTTATTACCAGTGCTAATACATGCTAGCATTGACAATAATAATATAATCTGTTATCAATGGATTTCCATTCCAATCTATTTGTTAAAATGAATACGGAACTTTTATCGCCATTTCAATTGCATTCTTTCTAACTGTTTTATCTGTCTATCATCTTAACGGAAAATAATCTTAATGAATCGGAAAATTATTCCGGTATTTATAAACCGAGCAACTGAAGCGAGAAAAAATCAAAGCCCAGAAATTTAAATTTGAAATTTTGGTAAAAGGTATTGATAAAAATTTCTTTTTTCTGTAAAAAAATGAAAGGCCGCAAAATTTCTGAAAGCCAAATGCAAAAAAATGAAATTAAAATCTTAAAATTAAATTAAATAGCTTGGGAAGAAAATAACTAATTGTGTTGATTATATAGCAAATTAACTAAGTAATGTGTTTAAAAAAATTTCAAAATACAACAAAAAACTATTGTTTCCTTTTTTCTTTTTTTTGGAAATACTCAAAAAAAAAGTGATTTTGGGAAAATGGCTTTTTAAAAAATAATGAGCTCTAGGCAATGATTTTTGCAACGAGGAAAAAATTTTGCTTATCGATGATAGATGGACGATAATGAAATGAAAATTTTTAATTTTTACTTCTTCTATTCTTCACATTTGTTTTCTCTAATTCAAATTTGATTAGTGTATGAAATAAATTTAAAAAATAAATATGAGTTGAGTTAACATGAACACTTCAAAGCTTCTCTCGAATTTCCTCAAAACATGTGGTATTGTAAATTTGAATTAAAGCTATACTATACTCACTGCATTGATATTCATTTCATTATTGAAGAATGCGATTGAGAAACATTGATAAAGTTAATAGAAATGTTAATTACCATATAGTGAAAAACATTTAAAAATCTCCATCCAAGTCAAAAAAAATTTATAAAAGATTGGAAATTAATTTCAACTCAGCTGTAAATTGAGTTTCAATTCAAACTTCAAACTTTCAAAATGCACGCGCTTTTAATAAGCAATTTAAAACAATTATTATTGCATATAATAGCAAAAGCAAATTGGAAATTATTGTAATCAAATTTGTAATTCATATACTTTAAATAAATAGTGCCTAAAAGAAATACTTCAAAAAAAAAGAAAGAAATAAAAAAAAATTACAGTTAATAAAAAAATTTTCAAATTTAAATCTTCAATTTTAGCTAACAATGATTTATTGGTTGTTTTTTTTCACTTTAATCTTTTCAAATTTAAAATATTTATTTTATACAAAGAAAAAATTCATTCATTTTTAATTATAATTTGTAGCATTTGATTTTCTTTTTTGGTATTAAAAAGAAAATTGGAAATAGAATAATCGAAAACAGTCCCTTTTTCTTTTTTAATTCCTTTTATCTTTCATACTCTCTCTCTTTTCTCACTTTTCATTAATTAATTGTATCTTCTTGCTTTTCTAATTTTTTTCATTTGTCGCTTCAAGTTATTGAATTGTATTAACTAAAAACTTTAGCTTTCATTTTCTCTCTCCTCTCTTGTTTTTTTCGCCTATTGAATTCTCATCATTTTGTGCAATTGATGTAATTAATTTTATTGTTGTTTCTGTTATTATTATTACTACTATAACAATTATCATAAAAAGGACACAGCTGGAAATCTCGGGAAAATTTTCTAGCCATTTTCTTTTTTTATCATTTCTTTTTAATTTATGATTTTTCATAGGTATGCGAATTTTTGATAAAATAATCTTTTCAAATCTCTCTCTCTCCCTCTTTCTCTCTGTTCCTCCTTCTCCTTTAAATTTCATATTTTTCTTTTTTTTATAAAATAAGTTTCCATGCAAACACTTTTTTCTTGTTCTGTTCCATGCAATTATCCAGTATTTAATGATTTCTTTTTTTCGGTTATTCATTTATTCATTTCAAATTTTAATTTTGAAAAAATCCTTTTATTTATTAAGTTTTAAATTCTTAACTTCGTAAATTCTTACTAATTAGCAATTTCTTTCAAATTTTAATTTTAATAATTCTTTCATTCATTGTTGTTTTCAATTTCATTCCTGATAATACTTTGTTTTAATGTTATTTGCAAAAAGCTTTAATTTTTCCTCATTGCAAAATGTGATTTTCCAAAATTGAACTTAAATTTTTCATTCATTTCCCTTTTATCATTTCCATTTTCAATTACCGCTTTCATTATTAATTCATTTGTATCTTTCGAATTTAAATTTTACTGACTCAAAAAGCATTCCTCTCAAATTTCAACGCTAATAGCTCATTCATTTATTGTATTTTTCATTTAAAAAAAAAAAAAATATTCTTCACTATTTCGCAACATTCAAATGCAATAAAATTTCAAATTTAAATAAACATTGAAAAAAAGTATAATATTTGAACTTTTTAAATTAATTTCAAATTATTTCAAGTATACGGTTATAATAAGTAATAACCAAACCACACGAAAGCTAACATTCTCTTACTTGAAACATTTTTGAAAGTTTTTTTGTTTTCAATAAAAATTTAAGTCAATAAGTGCAATGGAAAAAATAGAGAATGAGAGGGGAAAGAGAAAAGCAAAGAGCAAGAGAAAGCTTTATTGGATTTAACAAAAATTTAACAGAATGGATGAAAGAATAAAAATTGAAAATCCTTTCTGGAAAAAAAAAGAGATTATTTGTTTATTTCATTTATTCCGTTCCGTTTCAAAATGCTTTCGGCTAAATTTACATTCAAATTTTCTTTTCGCAATTCATTTCCGTTTTTCATTTTTTTCTTGCCCCCCTATTATAGCTAAAATTGTTTGCAATTTTTCTGGGAAGTTTTCCTTTTAAACTTTTTTTTTTTGAACCTTAAAGTCATTATTATTGGAACAATTACAAAGCGAGAGAGAGAGAAAGACAAGGAAAGAAAGGGAGAGAGAGAGCAAGAGACCTCTAAAGTTGAAAGTTTGAAAAAATTCCCCAGAAAGAGAGAAAAGCGAGAGAATTTTGCTGCTAATTTAATCGTAATCAATAACTGACAGACACTTCGCCTGTCATTTTTAATTAAATTAAAAATTAATTTTACCAACTATTGGATAGTTTCAATTTGAATTTTCATAAATCTCTCGGAACTAAATTCATTGTTAATTTAGTAATACTTCCTCATTATTAACTAACTAATTAGAATTATTAGTTACAACATAATATCCAAGTAAATCACTGCCTGAATCAATTGAAATGGAGCGAAAATCAAAAAATTGCAAAAATTGATTAAAATAAAAATTATAAAAATTTTAATTAATAAATTGTATAATTATTCCAGTTGAGACATACACTTAATCAATTTGAGTTTAATATTAATTCTTCGTGATACTGCTGCTTCTCACAAATATTTTGTTGTAATATGAATTATATCATTAATTAAATTCAATATAATATTTTTCGATCATAAATGAAATCGTTTTCCGAATTGATAATTAATTTATTTTTTAAATTGATACATAATTTTTATGATAATAGTAGTGATAAATTATATTTGAAACACAGCATCGTTAGATTTTAATTAAAACTAAAATTACAAAAACAATGATATTTGCCGTGGAAATCAGCAAATCACAAACATCATATATATTCACAAATATATATATATAGATATATATATGCACACATACATAAACCACAAACAAATACAATATTTAAAGTTTGTTAATTTTTATCATTTTTGCTAAGGAAAAATTTCTCGGTTACATTTAGCGATAATCATTCAAATCAGTATGTCAAATTGTTAATTCTTTTTAAATTGTTCAAAATTTCCTATTTTCAAATATTTTTCCATACACATATATGTGTGTGCACATATATTTATATTTATGTGTGTGCATACATAAATATGTGTATCAACAAACAAACAAATATTAACGTATGGACATTTACTATCTATTGTTCGTATCTTTTTAATCATTTTTTTTGTTCCATTTTCTTTTTAACATGTACAATTTAAAAAAAAATTAATCATTTCTTTTTTTCTTGTTGTTCAGGTTTCAAGGAAAAGTTCTTACATTTATTTGAGCGCAAAGAAAAACTTTTTTTCAAATTTTAAACTAATAGAAATTTATTTTATATACCAGAAAAAAAAGAAAAACAAAAAAAGTGGTAGAGAAATATCTGTAGAGAGAAAAAAGAAAAGAAATGAAAATGTTAAAATTTAAATGAAGTAATTTTTGCACAAAGACAAATGAACACTTTTTAAAGCCGAGTTATATTTTGCTACAAATTTTACTTAATTTTAATTATTTAAATAATTGAATTTGTTTGGTAGTAAAATAATTGCGTAAAAATTTTTAAAATTAATTATCAAAATGGCAAAGTTATTTCATTAAAAAAAAGCTAATTAAGCAAAAAAATAAAATTATTATTTTTAAGAATTTTTTCGTAGATATTTTAATTATATAATCAATGAATAAATAAGTTGCAAAAATGATTACCGGATGTCGAATAATATTACTATTTTGATTGGGGAAGCAAAATGACTTCCGGATGTCCAATAATATTATGATTTTAATTGGGAAAGCAAAATTATTTCCGGATGTCCAATAATATTACGACTTTGATGGGAATGCAAAATTATTTCCGGATGTCCAATAATGTTACGTTTTTGATTGGGAGAGCAAAATGACTTCCAAATTCTAATAATATTAGAATTTTAAAATTAATTTCGGATAATTTTCTTTTTTTCTATTTCGATTAATATTAGCAAAATTAAAAGTAATTTTAAATGATTCAGACATTATTTTTTTTAAATTAATTGAAAAAATGAACCGAAAAAAGCGAATCGCACTTTATAATTTTATTCGATTCAATATAGTTTCATTCAAATTGCACTTCAAACTTTTTGCTTTTTTGCGAAATTACTTTTGTTTTTAATTGTTAGCATCAATGTTTCGTTCAACTGACCATCATAAATATAGTATTGAGAAGTGGTGATCAGTTGGTCAAATGGCTTTTCCCATTTACATTTATTTCATCTATCTTTCAATTCAATTTTTTTTCTCTTCCCATTTATTATTTTGTAATTAACTTCATTTTTTGCATTTGCATATTTTGTGCCTATTTCATTCGATGGTTAATGTTTTTACAACAGAGGAGCAAATGACATCAGATAAGGCACAATTTAACATAACATAACACAACATATATCATTTGTACCAAAAAGCAAATTTTACAACACAATGACAATTTATCACTCATTTAGTTAAATCAAATTATCTTCATAGTTAATCTTCTTAGCAGAAGACCTCATTAATTACAATCTTTGTTTTCCTTCAGTTGAAATGTTTTTTTTTTTTTTTTTTTTTAGAGAACAAATTGTTATCTATTCCAGTATTTTCTAATATGATTATTTAGTTCGTGAAAAAAAAAAAAAATTGAAATATATGGCAATTCTTTTGCTATGGTATATTTATTTCGATATGCTTACAGACACAGAACACACACATATGCATATCCATGGTTGTAATTAACTAAAAAACAAAGTGATAAGTATATGATTGTTGGAATAGAATTATTTTAATTTAATAATTGAAATATACTCTGACATAACAAAAATCCTGATTGATACTCAAATAAATTGCAATTTATTACTGTTTAAGTAAATTTCCTCAACCTTCCTTCTTTGTTTTTCAATCATCTTCAGATATTGGCCAAATATTGGCATCGTAGATTTCATTTTAGTTCGAACCCATCGAAATTTTTAAATCTGAAATTTTGTCATTCCATGGTAGCTGTTTAAATTTTAACTTTTTACTTCTAACTCCTTCCTTCAATAATTTATTTCTTTCCTTTTTACTTCCAACAATTCTTTCTATAATATATCTCTTCTTTTTGCCTTTTCTCTTTTCTCTCTCACTTTACCTTTTCTTTTCATTTTCAATTAATCAATGATAGAAAAAAAAAAGTTTTTTATTATGTGTATTTTTGTACACATGCAAAAATAGTTTAAAATAGAAAGTTAAAATTTAAACAGCTGAGTTTCAATTTTAACTTTGGTCAATAAGTATAGATGACGGAAAGAGAGATTTTAGCAATTTATTTTTGCAAACTTTTCAAATGAAACTTTTCATCATATCATTTCATCATATTCTTATTTAGCCGAATGAACTGTTAACTTTTAATTATGTTTACCTGTATAGGAATCATTTCATGGCTTATTTAATACATATTAATTTGAGATGGATGAATCGATCAAATAATTGTAATGATTTCAAGAAAGATAAAAATTACAAAAGATTATTTTTCCGGAAACTAAAAACAAATCTCCCATTTAAACAATTTTGTCAGGAAAAAAAAAAGAGCGAAAAAAGATCCGATCTCGAAACTCATTTTTCCTCTCCTTATACCCCATTGTGCAACAGTTCTTTCCCATTCATTCAACATTTCCTTAGCCAATTCACATTTTTGTTTGCGTATTAATATTTGTATATATTTATTTATATTATTGCGTTCTCATAGATGTGGAAGACACTTATTTTTTTTGCATTTTTTGCTTTTTATAGTTTTGATTTTTTTTAAAAAAAACAAAAAATGAAAAAAAAGTTATACGATAGAGTTATTTGGTTTTTTCCGTTTTTTTCCTTCCTTTTTTCTTTTTTTGGATTCCTCACATTATTCATTCATTGTTATCAATCAGTAAATTCTATTACTTTTATCACTTAACAAATTGCAAACTGGTTTAAGTTTTTCAAATTTTGCAAAAATTTTAAAAAGCAAAGAAAAAGAACGAAAAGAAACATACAAATTTCGGTATGTCGTTTGTTTCTTTTTAAGGTTAGAGAAAGAAATTTTATTTTTACTTTTTTTTTTAATTTGAAATTAATCCCTCCTCTATTATTTTATTTTGAAATTCATTTAAAACTTACCAACGGTTTTTTTTTTTTTTAAATCCTATCTTGCTTCTCAGAAAAAAATATTTTATATTAATTTAATAATTTAAAATGATCATTAATTAATTTTTCTTTTTTTGTTTTGCTTCCAATGAATAATAGACAAATTTCTCGTCAATATATTATCTTACCTTTTTTTTATTGTAGAAATTCAAAGGGCGTATTTTGTCCATTTTTCATCTTTGTTTCGTTTTTATTGTAGAAATATAAAGGGCTCTTGTTGTTCTTTCTTCATAGTTGTTTTGTTTTTTTTTATTGCAATTTTAATTTTCATAATTAGTAATTTCCTTTTCTTTACTATAAAAATTTGTTTTTATCTTATTGTATTCCAAAAAAAGATTCAATATTCATAAAATAATATGAAAAATTTTGTGTTGGTAAATTTTTTGTATAAATTTCAACAATTTCAGTTATTTCAAAATAATTCATTGCTTTTTTTCCAAATTTGCTTATATGACAAAGAACAAATTTTTGTTCTAATTGCTTTAAAAATATTCAAGTGTTATAAAATTTCGAAATATTTCAATCAGATATTAGAAAAAAATGAAAATATAAATTGCATTTTAATATCACAAGAAAAGAAAACTGATTATTTGACAATTTTAATTCTATTCTAGCATCAAATAATTCATTAATTGAATGTTTAGTTATTTAATTGATTTCAAAATTTCATAGCCATGGAAACCATATCAATAGTGAAGCTATTCCTAAACAGTTAATTAATTTTCTCTTCACAGTAGTATTTGTTTTAATCTTCAAAAAAAATGTTTGGAAAATATTTTTTTTTGAAATTGCAAAAATTTAATAAATATGTGGAAAGAATTAGTTTTTCATTTTTTAATTAATTAATCTATTAATTATTTGACAATAATCTTTTTCACGTGTTTAATTTTCTGTCTGTCAGTGGTAATTGTTTTACTAGTTTTTTTTTTATTTTAAATTAATTGTATCAAATATGTAGAGGTTTTTTTTCCAAATTCTACAGCGATTTTCAATTTTAATTTTTTCTAAAATTTTGTTGCAATGAAACCTGTGAAGCAATTTTTTTGTGGAATTCAAGTTTCAAACAAAAATTTTTTTTAACTTTATCCAAATCAGATATGAAACTGTTTATCTCAATTTAAAAAAAAAATCGAAGCAAAAAAGTCAAATAGAATAATTTATGGATCTTAATTGTACTCAATTAATTATTTTTATTAATTGCAGCTGCAATTTTTTGAAAACTCAAAACAATTTTAAAATCATATGATTTACATGTGTGCCCGGTAGTATGTAAATATCGCGTCGTAAAATTCATTTTAATTTTAACTTATAGTCTCTTAAAATTTATTTTTAAAATCTTAAAAAATTTAGAATTCAATTTATTTGCTGCTTTTTTTTGGTTCCTCAATATTTTTGTGAAGAAGTATGAAAATTTTTGAAAGCAAATTTAATTTTTAACAATTATTCATATGGCATTATTTTATTCCAGAATGTATGCTATTTCTTACCTACTCACATTAGTTAATATTTATTTATTTCGCATCGGTTCTTTCTTTTTTCTTTTTGTTTTTTAAACGTATTTTGGCGAATTATTATGAATAACTGACAAAAGACAAGGCTAACCTGTTTAGTTAAAAGATTAAAAGAATTGAGCTTTATTTCTTTTGTTTTCTTTTTTTTTAATTTTATTCTCTTATTGACTGATAATTAATTTCATGCTTTTCAAATTTCTTCCTAATTCCTTTCAATGCTTTCATTAACAAATTTAATAGTCTTAGTTTTAAATCAAAAAAATTTTAATAATTGTAGAGTAATGTTTTTTCAATAAAAAAGTACATATGATGATTTTAAATTCACGGCATGATTGAAAAAACTTAATTAAATTCATCATTTTTACAAATTCTATCCTTCATCTAATTTTTCAGTTTATTTCTGGATTTCCCGAAAAGTAATGAAATATTGAATGGAATAGGAATTTAAAAAAAAAAAAACAAACAGTGCGATGAGAATTTAGAATTTGATAAAGTAATTGCCACTGTTCAAAAAAAAAGAACGAGCTGACGGCAAAAACTTTATTGAATGTATTTTATATATTAACCGCGATTTGTCATCCCAAAATTTTGCTTTTTAAGCAATCTGCTATATTTTACGAATTTTTCAACATACATTCCAAGGATTTAGAAAAAAAAAGACATAACATTAAACTTTTACAACAAACGATTTCAAATTACAAATTCAGTTACCCACTCAATTACTTAAAGGCTAAAAAGGAAATATTGAACAAATAAAAATTATTGCAACTTGAAATATAAACTATTGGAAATTACTTGATCAACATATTACTGATCAATCAGTATTTGATCAAATATATTCAAAAATGAATTTATGCGAATTTCTATCAAGTTTTCATTTTATGAGCAAATGCAATGAGTTGGCAAAATAATACATAAATATCAAAAAATTTTTAGCCGTATTAAATATTGCTCCCCAATTGGAAATAAATTTTTCATTTCATTGCAAATGAATTTTAAAGAAAAAAATTTATAAATTGAAATTTCGAGAATTTATTTGCTGTACTTTTTTCCAATGGAAATGATTAATTTCGTTCCGTTTTAATTTTTTCCAAACAATTCGCAACATTTCGGCATTGTAAATTTTTTTTCGTAGCGCAAAAAAAAGGAAAAAAAGAAAGACGTAAACGAAATATCCACTTGAAAATAATCATCAATTCTAAATTGTAAGAATATTTTCTTAAAATGTGAATTTAAATTTTTTAGTTTTCAAAATGTATCTGAGATCTGAAAGATTAATTTTCCCTCAAAGCAAATGAAATTTGTAATTAATTTCTTGTTGATAGTGTGCCATAAATTAAATTTTTTTTTAATTGTAATCTAAATTGAAAGGTGAAAATTTTTCAAATGCAAGCCTACAAAAAAGTGAAATGAAATTTTCAAAAAGAAAATGAAAGTGAAATATTTTGAAATAATTTTTTATTTCAAGCAAACTTTTCATTTCTTTTGCTTTTTTTCTTCTTTTCTTTGTTCATTTCTGTCACATTAAAGTTTCTTTGTGCGTCAAAAATTTAATGATACTAATTTAACGCCGCAATGAGCGTAATTTACAAAATGAAATGTGTAGTTGAGTAAAAAAAGAATTGGAGTTGAAATGAACAAATTAAAAAATTAGCTTATTTGAAATTTCAACAACAAAATCATTTATGCATATATATGTGTATATGCTAACATATATAAATTATATCATTTGATTTGCTATAGTCTGAATTATTAATTATTTGACATTCGAGAAAAATTGATATGATTTTTCTTCGAGCATTTTTCTTCTAATGAAACAATGCAAATAGTGCATTGCCGGTTATGTATACATAAGATATTACTTATAGCCGATTGTAATTTATTAATTATGGATTTTGAATTATGAAATTATCAAGTCGTCCGGAATGGTTCTGCCAAGCTCAGCTAGGATGTAGCAAAGAAATTTTTGCCATCGATAACCGATGTTTGTAAAAATGTATCATACATAGCTAGCAAATGATTTTTGATAAGAATTTGCTATTGAAAGAAAATTTCCGATAAGTGGAACAGATTGAATCAAATACCCCGAATTCAAATTTTTAGCACTAATTGCTTAATTAATTGAGTGATTCAGATTGAAAATTATTGCAATATTAATTCTTTCTTTCCGTAACTAACATAATCAAAAATCGTATTGTATGAGAATAGTAAATTATTTAGACGGAACATTTCTTTCATAACAATGATCTATAAATCAATTTTTCGGAATATTATTTCTGAAATAATCCAGAAAAATGTAACGTAACGTGCGCTAATGTCAAAAGATTTTGTGAAAAAAAATTTTTATTTTTCAAAATTTACAAAATTTTAAAAGTTCTTTGAATTTTCATTTTTGAACCAAAAAAAAAAATGCACGAAAAAAATCTATGGAAAAATTCTTTGCTTATTGCAATTTTTAAGCATTTTAAACTTTTGTGTTCAAATTTCAAAAATTTTTCAAATTTTCAATTTTAAGAAAAAAATTCATTCAACAATTGACCAAGAAATTTTATTTTCTCCTAAAAACATTTTGCTTTTTTTCATAATTTCACTTTCAAATTTGCTCAAATGCATTATGAATTTTGAGCAAAATTTGTGCAATGTGCATTTTGAGCAAATTTGATAATTTAATATTCATTTCTTTTCAAATTTCAATTCTTTAATTTGTTTTTCAAAAATTGCCAATTAGCGGCGCTGATGTTTTATTTTTCGTTTTTCTCTTTTTTTTTGTTTTCTTGCTTGAATCAAAAATCACCAGATTGAATGATAAATCGTTCAATTTCAACTTTATTTTCTTATTTTAAAATTATGAAGGAAATAAGCAAGAGGAGGGAAGAAAGGGAGAAAAAATGCAAAATAGAAGGCGCAGACGGATAATAATTAATTTAAATTAATTTTATTGCCTAAAATACTTCTTTTATGTTATATTTTAAACTTGAAACATATTGTTTCAATTTTGTTTGAAAAAACCGAAAACGCACAAAAAAATAACAATAAACAAATAACAAAAAAAAAGTGCCTAAAAAACTTCACAAGAAATTTATTTTATTTTTTTACCATTTATTTTATTTTTTGTACATTTTTTGAACTGTTATAAAAAATTTTTTCTTGTTCAAAACAATTTTTTTCTTCCAAAAATACAAAAGCAAAAAGGAAAAGCTTTTTTTCTTTTTTTTTCGTGCAATCAATTTCATATTACAATTAACATTATCGTTTTTCACATTCAACTGTAAATTTCCATATGTTAAAATTTTTTTAATTCAAAATACATATGTACGTTTTGGTATAAAAGTGAAAAATTTTTTGGTTTCTAATTAACATTTTTCAAATTGATTTTGTGCCTGTTGAAGAATTTTTTTTACAATTTTAAAATATTTAAAACTAAAAAAGAAAAATGAATATTTGTTAAAATTTTTCAATATGAATTGAAGTAATATTGTCAAAGTTTAAAATTTAAATAAAATTTTACTTATATTTCAGGTTATTTACCTTTTGCTTTTTTTCAGTTTTATTCCACAGTTCTTCTTCATATCTTCATATATGGGTGCTTTTTCAGAAATATTTTCTCTTCTTAATTATTTTCAGTTGATAACTTATCTTTTTTGCTAAATTTGATAGATTGGAAATTTTTAGCAATTTTTATTGCTACACTTATCATTATTCCAAATTTTTTCCCTAATGTACGTATTTTTGGTAATTTTTGCTAATTATTTGCTGCTGATACTTCGCCTAATTTTATTTTACAAAAAAATTCCATTTTCATTTTTTTCTTGCTGTTTTTTTTATTTTTATTAAAAAAATACCGCTGTTGGCATAATTAGTAATTTTTGATTAATTTGTTTGATTCAAAATAATTTTATCAATTTCATCATCATTACATAATTATTTCTGTATGTTTTCTATTCGTTGTAATTTTAGCAATTTCATTTCTTCATGATCATTTAATTAAATTTAGCAATTTTCAGCACGCAAATCACGATTTTTTATTTTTATAAAAAATTTAAAATTTTTCGAACAAATTTAAATTTTTGCGCTTTTATTCTTCATAAATGAATCTTGCCATTTTTTCTTTTGACTATAAATTAAAGTTGAAAATCATGAAGGAAGAAATAGATGAAAGAAAAGAATAAAAAATGATGACAAACAGGTGATAATTTTTTTTCTAAATAATTCGAAAGATGTTGGATTGTTTTTATTTTTTTTCCTCTCTTCTTTTACAAAAACATTTAAAATTAAAATTTTTTGTTGCAATTACTTTCCCTTTTTTGTTTTGCCTTTGAATTCTACAAAATTTAGTGAAATCCTGCAAAAAAAAAAATTTCATTGTTAAAAATGAAAATTTTTTTCCTTTCTTTTGATTCCTGTAAATACAAGGAAGAAATTTTATCAAGTGTAAAATTAAAATTTAAATTGGAAAAACTAGTTTAGGCTATATTTGAAGTAAATTAAATGCAATCTTTTTTTCTTTTTTTTTCTTGCAATGATAGTAAGTGATAGTTTATTTATTGTTAATTGTTTCTTTTTTAATTAAAATTTACTGCGTTATTTTCACCGTAAGAAAAAATAGTGAAATATTTGCTACAGTAATGTTTGGTAACCTCATGCGGTTGTAAGTGTTTTTTTTCTTTATTGCTAAAAATTTATGCAAATTTCTAATTTTTTCACAAGTAGAATGTATGTGCACATCTACCTCTGTGTCTGTACGGATATGTGAGTGTGTGTATGTGTGTATGAACGCATACTGTAATCTGCCATAGCCTTCATTTCTCCCAGTTCCGTAAAACTGTTTACCAAAATCAATTCTCCCAATTTTATGTCAAGTTTTTATCGTAAAGAATACTGTTTACATTTGAGTTTAAATTAATGAAAGAATTCCAAAAATTACGATAGCCTCAACTAAATTTTTAAATATTTTCTAATTTGACAACAACTCTAGATTTTTTTCTTTTTCTTTCGAAGCAATTTAAATATTTATGAATAGTTTTAAAATAATTTAATTTGTTATTAGTCATCGCTTTTTTTTAATAGGTTAAACTTATCGATCATTGCTTGAATATTTTCTTAAATATTTCAATGTCTGTATACAAGACACTCTTATTTCTTTCTTTTTTTCTTTTTTTGTTTCCAGGCTAGAAAAAAGTTAAGCCAATTTAAAAATTAATTAAACGATACTGTTCGAAAAAAGTTATCATCAATGAAGTCTTATCAATATCAGTTACTGTCATTATTGTCTAATCATATTTTACAAATTATATTTCTGTTCACTGCACCAATTATAACTATCAATATAATACAAGCAAAAAATATTGATGATTCATCTGCTGATATTACAACGATCAGTACTACTAATAATAATTTTGGAAATCAAAATTCAGCAAATTATGATACTGATAGTTATCAGCATTCAGTAAGTACGGTATCGAAAAGTATAACACCAAAAAAACTTGAAAATTCAGTTATTGATGATGAATTCATTTTAACTGCACATAAACAACACCACTACCATCATCATCACCACCAAGAACAGGAGCAACAACAACAGCAACAACAACAACCACAAGGACAACAACGACAAAAACAACAAAAACAGGAAAATGAAAATGAAAGAATAAATAACGGAAGGAATTCTAATACTACAACTGTTGCTGCTACAAGTGCAAATAACGCTGCTGATCGTAAAGAACAACAAAATTTGACAAATTTGATAGATATTCCATCAATTATTCCCACAAATTATTCCGTGAACAAAGGATTCGCATTATTTATTCGTTCGATAACAAATAAACACAATTTCCAATCATTAATTAATCAATTGATTCATAATGATAGTAGTAGTAGTAGTAATAGTAATAAATGGGAAATTTTGCATCAACGAAGGACTAAACTAAACGACATTAGCAATAATCGACGAAAACGCTGGGTAGATAATGCAGATAATGCTACTGGTAATGAAACATTTAATGCATCAATACCAAAAGGCTATCAACCACCAACTATTGCCTCTGATAAAAGCCTAGCATCATCAGATTATCACATTTATGATACTGATGATAGTGATAGTCGATTTCGAATACCAGTGGAAAACATTATTATAATGGGTAGTGATGCAGATGATGATGATAATGGTGATATTTTCATCAATACAACATTCAGTGGTGATGATGATATCGAAACAAGGGATAGTTATGAAGCGATGAATTCCATTGAAGAGAATAGCAATGAGAATGGAAATACGGGAATGGGAATTGTTCGAGTAGAGTCAGAAATAATACCAACAGATAGTGTTGAAAATATTAAAAGTGATGTAAAATCAACGAGAACCGGAATGGCTAAAATAAGCAGAATGACTGAAACGGAAAATGGAAAAGATGAAAAATGGGATAAATTGGAAAAGTTAAAAGAAATTATGGATGAAAATTTGTTGAAAACCGTTATGATTGAGGCAAAAAATCATATGCAGCAAGAAGATGAAATAGATTTGGTGAGGATTATGAAAAATTTTAATTTCAAATTTTGCAAAAAATTATAGGGAACAATTCAAGAGATGAGAATTTCGGACGATCCTAATGATGCTGCAATTGCATGCGATGATGAAACTGTGAGTCTAATTTTATCAATTATCAGAATATGGTAGGTAATCGAGATGAGTTTTTTTTTTTTTTTTTTAAATCTTTTTTTGCGATTTATAATAAAATTTTGGAATTTTCAAAATTCGCTCATCACAAATAAAAATATTTTTTAAAAATTTTTGAAAATCCACCATCTATAAATATATGTTTTTGTACAAATTACTACCAAAATTCAGAAAGTTTCAATATAAAAAAAAAAATTTTTGATAATTAAGTAAACATTCGATTTCTTTTTTCCATTTAGTGGAAAAGACGAAAAATGAAGTCGTTGAAGGTAAACAAAAAATCTGCTTTGTTTCAATTTCATTTTTATTAAATCAATGTTGTTGTTATTATTATTGTTATTGTTATTATTTGTTGTTGTTTGCTGCTTGTTGTTGTTCGTTGTTGTTTGTTGTTGTTGTTATTATTATTATTGTTGTTGTTGTTGTTGTTGTTTATTTGTGCATTTTTCATCTAGATACCAAATTTGCTTACTTATTTTTCAGTAAATAAACATTTCCTTTGCATGTTTTTAAAAGTCGGGAAAGATTTTCCAAAAAAAAAATTGCTCTTTTTATTTCAGATGCAACATTTTTAAAAAACTTTTGTACTCATCAAGCTAATTAATTAGCAAAGAAAAAGAAAAACTGCATTGAATCAGTTGCGCTAATTAATTAGCATAATGTATAAGTGTTATATCGTCTAAATAATGTTTGCAATATATTCATTTATTTAAATCTTCTTTTTAAATCCAAAATTTTTAAAATTTATTCTATAAATTGGAATATTGAATGATTTTTATTTTCAGGAAGGCAGTGGTGTGCAGGAAGAAGAAGAACTACGAGAAATTGGTTGGTCCTAACATGGCAACATTTTTTTCTAGACTTTCTAGATCGTATTGTTCAGAAATTCTTCAAGAAATTTAAAATTAAAAATTAATTTTTAAAAAAATTATTTTAAGGCAAGTCAACATAATCAATTTGGTTGGAAAAAAAATTTGTTAAGCATAATGGATTTGATGAAATTTTCAGGACTTTTTATTATCCAAGGATTTTGAATAGAAATTTAACGAAAAAAGAAAAATAAAATTCGGAAAAATGTACAACTGCTGTTAGATCTTAAGCTTAATCTTTTTCCAGAAAATCTCTTACGCAATTCATCTTTTAATATTTAGTGCTGCTAATCAGAATATCTTTGGTAATTTTTTCTTTGATAAAAGTAATTTACATTTGAGCCAAACTCTTAACTTTTCCAACACTTTTTATGACGCTGACTTTTTAAAGCAATGTTTGTGAAATTTTGTAGAAAAATTGGACAAAACAATAATTACATCATCAGAGCCATCTTCTATGCCTACATCTGCGGATCATCTACGTGGTATGTCAAATTAATCAACAAAAATGTTGCTTCTATTAAATCTTTTTCACATGATAATTAGTTTTTACCAACTAATCAATTAATTTTAAGTCCACTTATTTTTTCATACTTTAAAAGATTTAGCTCATGTATGTCTAAAATTTTTTGAAAAATAAAAAAAGAGCAACAAAAAATTGGAATTTTCATCGTTAATTTTATTTTCTAAATTTTTAATGATTTATGGAGCTAGCATATTTTTTTGAAATTCACAAATTTCTAGCCTACAAAAAAAAGAAAATGGATTACAATATAAACTTTTGGAAAAAAAAGAATCAAATCTCTTAATTGATTTAAAAACTATCTTTCATTAAAAAAATTATTGAAAATTTTACAAATTTCAATTAGCACCGAAATTTTTGCAGTATTTTTAAAAACCTGTTTTTTTTCCGGGTAGTAAAGCAATTTCCAGATGAACATAATCATTATCCATATTCTTTTTTCATCTTATTCCTCATCTTCTGACCACAACGATCAGTTTATTGTTGGCAAATATGCAGATAGTTTAATTTTACTTCCTTTCTGTGTAACTACTGTTACGGACAGTATACCGGAGCGTATAATTCCGATTATTTCATTAATAGAACAATTTCAATCATTGAAACAACAAAATTCATGAATTTTGGAATAACTGCGGTCAACATACCGGCGGTGGCTTGGCATTTAGTAGATCGGTCATGCAAACGCAGAGAATGATAATATGGTTGATAACAGCAACTTATTCAAAATAATCAAAATAATTAATTAATTATTTAATTACTCACATATATTCATTTAATTTTCTTCTATTTTTTTTTTTTTTACGTATTTGGTAGCAAGCATGAAAAATAATTAATTTCCTCTTCGTGAATATTATGTAATTACTTAACTTCATTTTTTAAATTTAATTCATAATTTTTTTTCCTTTTGAAATTAATAAATTATAATTAACAGATATGGTAACTATTGCAAATTTGGCTCACTATGAATTTTGAAATTTTGTAATGCTTAAAATTTTTATCGTCTGTAGTTTTTGTAAATTTTTAATAATAGTAAGGTTATAATGGTTAATAACAAATTGGTATTAACTAAGCCATTGATGTTATAATTGGTATAACTGATGCTAGGTAGCAAGCTTAGATTCAATAATGCATTTTTCTGATCATTTTAAATGATAACATTTCAATGTTGGATAGGGCGGAGTGATTTGCAAATTATCAGTGCTTGTAAGAATTTTTTTCTCCTCATCTTTTCACTTTATTAATCATAAATTTAGCGAGAAAAAGTTTTTTTTCTTTTCAGTAAAACCAGAAAAGGGTGATAAAGGTGATAAGGGTGATCGAGGTGAACCGGGACCACCAGGATTAACTGGTCCGAAAGGAGAACCAGGAATAGTTAGTAAACTTTTGCATCTTTTTTCATTGTTTTTTATAATTAACAAATGAACATAATTAATGAAGAAGAACTAAACCATTTTCTAATAAATGTTGTAGTTTCAGTGTCCTACCAGCTGCCAGCCAGGGCGTGATGGACGCGATGGTACACCTGGAATGGTAGGAGAAATGGGACCAATGGGACCACCCGGCCCACAAGGATCTCCTGGACTACCAGCTCAGGCATTACAAGAAGGATTAGGAGGAATGCAAACTATTGTTGGTCCTACAGGACCGCAAGGACCACCTGGACCAATGGGTTAGCGTCTATTACTTTAATTTTATATAATAAATATTTTCAGGAATTTATCATTAGTGATAAAGTATAGCTCAGCATTTTAGGGCCGAGAGGACCACCAGGGCCGCCCGGTATCGGACAACCAGGATTTCCTGGACCTCCAGGAGCTCCAGGTCGCTGTGAAAGATTGCATCCTGAAGATATTGAGCGAATCATCAGCGATCCTCGAATTAAGGTTTGGGACTACATTTTTTGCCACAATTCTTTTTCTTTTTTTTGCAGAAATTTGATTTAAAAATTCTCAATCAACTAAAAGGAAAGCTAGAATTAAGCTGGCTAATTATACGCTAAATTATGCAGTAATTAATAATTGCAGGGTGAAAAAGGCGATTGCCTACCGGGGATGCCGATTGGTCGTCCAGGGGAAATGTCACCATATCAACATCGTTATACAATGAGAGGCCAAAAAGGTTACTTATAATAACAATTATTGATAATTATAGTACAAATTTTCTGTAAAAACCAATAATTGAAATTCAAAGTTAAATCAATAATTTATTTTGCAGGTGAACGTGGTGAAACAGGACCAATGGGTCCAATGGGTCCAATGGGTCCAATTGGACAACCAGGACCGCCCGGTCCAGCTGGACCAACTGGGCCAGCTTATCCACAACCAACGCATGTTGCGCCTGGAGGAGTAAAAATATGAAATTAAAAAAAATTAAAGCAAAAAAGATTATTAAAAAGACAAAAGAAAAGCAGTAGGAAATAAATTCATTAATTCACTCAAAAAAAAACTCCAATGTTAAGGTTAATTTCAGCCGAAAAAAAAAATTAGGTCTTTCTAATCAATTAAAATTTCAATAAATTTCAGTTATTTAGTTTTAAAAAACTTTATTTATTAGATATATTATTATTATTTTCTTCATCATAGCTAATTACTACAGCTGCTTTCTCTCACAAAAAAAAATCCAATAAATAAAAGTGAAAATTAAAAAAAGTTTTTATAAGGTTTAATTGTCATTATTAACTCATCCCCTACTTTGTATTTTTTTTCGATAGGTTCAAGTATATCCCACTACAATTGAATTGTTCTCCGCATCAAATGGTATGCCCATTGGTTCGCTTACATTTTGCATATCAAATCAGCAGTTATATGTACGAGTTAATGGTGGCTTCAGAGATATTAAGGTTTGTAATTTTTAAATTAACATTTTAAAAAAAATTCAATTTTATATTTTTTTGAAAAAAGTTCATTTTTTAACAATACTAAATTAACAATAATTGTATAAATGACGATAAATTTAAGTCCTTTTTTCATTAATATAGCAAAATTTTAAAAACTTTTCAAAAAAAATTAATTTTAAAATTTGAAATGGAATTCCAGTTTTTTAATCATTTGGCTGTATTACAAATAGAAAAAACAGTGTAAAAATTATTCAAGAAAAAAATGAAAATTTTCAGCTTGAAAATTTCCATCCAATTATGCAACATCGTCCAACAGTTGTAAGTTTAATTTAGTGACGTTTTTTTTCATTTAATTATTTTAATTCCATTTACTATTATTATTATTATTATTCAAATTCTGCTTATTAATTATTTTTTTATCTTTTCTTTCCATCACGAAAAGTAACGAAAATGGCCTAATGCTATTGGCCTATTGCTAACAATATCCTATTGCTATTTTTTAAAATGACCTATTGCTATTGAAACAAAAAATAAAAATTTTTTTTTTTTAAGAATTATCTTAAAAAAAATTATCATATGAACAAACTAGTATTCGTGATTACCAATTTTCAATAAGCTCAAACTAATAATTTAAATTAATTAATCATTTATTTCTAAATATACTTAATTAGACATTGTGGTAGTGTTAGAAATGAATTTTTATTTTGCTTTTTTTTCAGATAAAAAAAAATGGAATAAAAAATGAAATTTCTGTAATATTTCCGATTTGTTTTTCTTTTTTCTTTTTCGAACTGTAAAATTTATAAGTTTTACTTAGAAAATATTATTTAACTTTGATTGAAAACAGTGTTCTTGCGATTGTTGGTTGTAGTAGGAAGAAACATTTATTAGAAAATGTGTCGTTCAAAATTGAATAAATAATTTAGGAAATTGAATTTGCATCACCAAACAAAAATTTCATGCAATACTGGGTAAGTGCATTATTTGATTAAGCTATTCATTTAGATGTTTGTCACAGTCAATAAATTGTAGTATTGGTAAAGCTTACCTGTAATGATATTTGTGATGTTGCTACTGATGCTTCTCGCTGATATTTGTCAGTGCTTTTTTTCGTCTGCTTTTTTTTCAAAAAAAAAGGAGAAAATTTTTGAAATGTTTCCGGAAATTTTGCGAGCAATTTTTTATATCATTTTTCAATTTTCATATTTTGAAATTCCTAAAAATTTTCTTTTCATAGTTGAGTTATTTTCGAAATAATTATTTGTCTTATTTTCTTCACTTGATAAATATATCATGGCAATTGATTAAAAAATACTTTCTTAGGCAATGCATTTTAAATTATTTCGAATTAATTTTCGGTCAAAAAAAACAACTCACTAGAATCAATGATATATGGTAGTTTTATTTTTTTTGTGATTATATTAAAGAAAAAAAGAAAAACTAACAACAGTAATTCTGCTGTACTTAATTTAAGACTTAGTACAAATAAATGCTTCCCGATACTTCCCGATAACAACCAATTCCGAATCTTAACAACCGTATTTTTGCATCAACCCAGACAAAATAATCTATTAAGATGATGACCGAAAGAGAATTAGTTATTTTAAATTTTGCCCAGAAATTTTTTTATTCCCCCTTTCATTCTTCTCCTCCTCCTCCTCTTCCCTCCCCTCCCTCCTCTCGCTTTCCCCACCGGAAAAAAAAAGGAAAAATTTAACTTAAAAGTGTTCAATGATACATGTAAATCATAGAAAGATATATATTAGAATGTAAGAAGCATTTGTAATTTCGAAACTTTTAAATCTTAATAAAACTTTTTCCTAGAATAAAAAATAAAATTGAAATAAAGGAAAAGAAGAAAAGGAACAAATTGCTTTGCATAATTCATCTAAAAGTATTAACTTGATAATTGTTATCGAAGTATTTACTATTATTTTTCATTGAACAATTAACAAATAAAGTAGCAAAAATAGCAGTAGTAGTAGTAGTAGTAACTACTATTAATGCGTATTCCATATTTTTGATAGTTGAAATTATAACTGTGTAATATTATTAAAAGCAACACATATGCTGCCGGAGTGAAACAAGCGATTTATGATAAGTAAATTTTCCTTCCTTTTATTCCGTTTTTTTTTTTCTTCAACCGGATTTATTATTATTTTTTATTGAATAATTAGCAAATGAAGTAGTATTAGTAGTAGTAGTAATAGTAGTAGTAGTAGTAGTAATAGTAGTAGAAGTAGCAGTAGTAGTAGTAATAGTAGTAGTAATAACTATTACTTGAGTATTCCATATTTTTGATAATTGAAATTATAATTGTGTGACTTTATCAAAAGCAACACTTATGTTGAAATATTTTTAAGACAAGCTTTAGCAATATGGAAATTTTAATCAAATCAAATTGCTTAATTAAAAATTATAACTGCATACTGAATAGAAAATATAGTTTACAAATTTTTTGTTAAAAGGCTTTTTTTTCGGTGAAAAACGGTAAAAAAATTTTCTCAAAAATTTTTTAATTATAATATTTGCCGATAATTCTATGATAATGCAAAAATTTTTTTATCACAAAATTTATCAATTTATCAAGCATTAAGTAATTTTTATTTTTCTCAAGCTTATTAATATTTAAGAAATGCGCTATCATATCCAGCTTATCTTTTTTTTTTAAATATACGCACTATCTTCTATAAAGCACCTTTTCTTTTTTTTTTTGAAATCAATTCCGAAATGCTTTATAGTTGGTGCTTCGTTCCGTTTTCGTCGAACTCCATTTGCAGCAAGTTTTTAGGAAGAATCACACAAATCAGGAATACAACATCATACTCGTTTGATATCCGAGCAAACACGATTACCGCATATCCGGATGCCTCCAAATATTCCTAATCACTCATATCAATTAGCTCTCGGTGCTCATAGATCGCATGATAAACAATCAAGATTTAATATCATTGATCGACGGAAAGTATCCGGAACATCGTTGCCTGTGCAACAATATTCTTCCGATCATAAGTCACCAATGCAGGCAGAACTTACCCGAAAATCATCAACATATCCTTGTCAGCAATCACAAGTTGCCCGGCAATCATCACCGTTTCCCTGTCGGCAATTAAGACAAACAGTTAAACCAAAACCTAATCAATCTTCATCATCTTCGCTTGCGGAATATCAACCATCACTAGGTCAACTTTATCCAAGTCATTATCTGTCACAATCACCGCTCTCACTGAATGACCAGCCATCGCAAAACCATCAGCAATTGTCTCAGAGATTGGATGATACCTCTAGACTGGATCATCAATCTGGACTTACTGTAATGGCTACCGCTTCAACATCATTTAGTCAACAATGGTTCAAACAACCAACAATTTTACCACTGGATGAGGTGACCCATTCAAATAACCAAACAATTTCGGCCAAGCGATTTTTTGGTCTTTCCTGTTTTTTTAATGCCTTTTTTAGCAGAAAAGTTCTTTTCAAAAATATATTACAATTTTTTGGTAAAATAAAACATACCACACACGACAATTTTCATCTCAAAAAAGTATAATGTTAAAAAATAACAATTATTGATTAGTTAGTTTTGGAATAGACAAATCAAAATTAAGCGAAGTTCTGCTTTTCCTCTTAAAATTTAATTTTTACAAAATAGAAAAATCAATTAGTAGGCTAAATATTACAGCAAAGATTGAAAATCGAAAGCGAATTTGTTAATTCAAAACCTGAGCCAATTCAATTATTGGTTTCTTTGCCAAAAATCAATATTGCTTCATCGATAGGCAATAAATGATTGGCCAATGAATTAATCAGTCATTATTAATTTGAACCATTCAAATCAATTAGAAATGCTTACTTTCATGCATGCATGCTTTGAATGCATACTTGCTTGCATGCACTGCAAGTCATAATGTTGCAAATATCATTGTTAATGGTACTGTGGATGGCAAGAATTTTCGCACACTAAGCTTTCATTTCGAATTTTTTTTTCGCAATTAATCTAATTAATTCGCACAAATTTATTGCACATTATATCATTGCACAAATAACACACACTAAAACTTGCACTTTTTTAATTTTTCAAATTTTCTCAAAAAAAATAGAAATGCACTTTTTTTTAATTTAGAAAGTTTTTTTAAAAATCTATCAAAAATTTTCTAAATTTAATTGAAAAAGTATTGCAATTTCCATTTGTTATAAAATAAAACAAAAAAATTTTAAAAATGAGCAAAATTAAGCAAAAAATATGTTGTAATTAAGCAACAGACACATCATCATTCACCGCATCATTCACGATATTCGGATCATCATGAAAGCTTACGACATCGCGAACGACCGGGACTGGAACGAATGCATTCCGCTTTTCCATCGCACGGTACTCATGCTAAGGATCTTGTGGTAAATTTTTTTTCTTTGACTACTAATTTTTTGCTTTTCATTTTTTAAAATTAATTTTCGCAAAATATCATATGTCAAATTTCGAAATGAACTTATGAAATGAAAAAGTATAGTGGAAAATTGAGTAGTAGTTTTATTATTATTATTATTATCGCTTTGTTTTTAAGCTTCATCTCATAGCGTTAAATACACCAGTGACTGGTCATATGCGTGGCGTACGTGGAGCTGATTTAGCATGTTATCAACAAGCACGTCATGCTAACTTTCGCACCACTTTTCGAGCATTCATTTCATCACACGTCCAGGTTTCGCATTAATTTACCATTTCATAAAATTCAAATTTTGAAACTAAAATTTAATCAAACAATTTCCCACACAATTTTTTAATAAAATTTTAAGCAGAATTTAATTGAACACATTTCCAATTAAAATTAGTATTTGAAGTCGTTGAAATTCTAAAATTAAAATTTAAAACAAATTTAAACAACTTAAAATTTAGTTACGCGAATTTGAATTAACTATAATAATTTTTTTCATTTTGTTCCCTGCAACTAATAGTACATTATTATCGGTCTTTTGCATTTGTTTCAATTCCTTAGGCTTAGAGTCCTTTTCGCGCATTTTAAATTTTTAATATTAATTGAAATTTCATAATAAACAATTAAAATTGAGTTTTTTTAATGAACGATAATTAAAGATAAATGTATTTTTGTCTACCTTACTCTCGCTCTCTTTTCTTTCTGCTATATCTTATTTTTTGAAATATTCCAATTCAATTACTTTCAGACTTTTAGCAGTTAAAATTAAAGGGAATTTGATTTCTTGTTTTCTAAGAAATTTTTGCAGAATGAAGTGAGAAATAATTTTCCTTAGGATATAAATAAAGTGGTACATAGCGGTGATCGAGATACACCAGTGGTTAATCTTCGCGGAGAGCAATTGTTCGAATCCTGGAGTGATATATTTAAGCAACGACAAATGGCTGATGTACCCATTTATTCATTCAATCGTCGAAATATTTTCACTGATCCAACATGGTTTGTTGTTGAATTGATGTGACTGTATCATTTGAAAATATTTTAAATATCGGAAGAAAACATTGTGAAAAGAGGGAGAATAGGCATCAGTTATTATTTATTATTCTTCATTATTCAACGGATACAAAAGGAATAATTTTAACTGCCCATATAATAGGCACCAAAGATAACGTGGAAGATAAAGTTAAGAATAATTATTCAGATGAAAATTATTTTAAGGCCAGAAAAACGTATATGGCATGGTTCGGATTTATCCGGTAGACGTAGTGAATCCGGTTACTGTAATGCTTGGAGATCAGCATCACCATCTCAGGTAGGACGAGCATCATTCATCGGACGCAGTTTACCGTTATTACATGACAGCCATGATTGCGAATGTTCACGTGAATTAGTTGTACTATGCATCGAGGTATTTTTTTTCGTCAAAGTTTTTTAATATTTATTAATAAGGAGAAGAAGTGGCCTATTGACTAATTTGTGTAATTAAATGGCCAAGATTGGCCCATCTATCACTGATTTAGCATATAATGATGTGACTTAATCACTTTTTTTCATAGCTCTAAAAGTGCAACTGGAAATATTTACATAAATCTGAATCACTCATTCTTTTGCAGTACTGATATTTAATTAGGCGTAAATATACTGCACAAATACATAAGCCAGACTTTTTCTCAAATTTTTTCATTTTAATTGAATTTATTAAAATTTTTTTTCCAGAATATGAGCAAGCACAACGTGGACAAACGATTGGGTAAGAAGAGAGTATATTTTAATGCATAGAAAAAAAAACGGAAAAACAAAAGTATTTCGAATATGAGAACTTCTTTTTCTTGATAAATTTTTGAATTTCCGTTATACAATTATACGATAATTAATTAATAATTAAAAACAATATTGCATTCAAAGAATACAATTAATTTTTTTTGCGATTAAATTTTTATTGCTA
This sequence comes from Mansonella ozzardi, assembly GCA_029876185.1. NCBI lineage: Eukaryota > Metazoa > Nematoda > Chromadorea > Rhabditida > Onchocercidae > Mansonella > Mansonella ozzardi. The sequence goes on from JARVGP010000098.1 coordinate 83,083, forward strand.
TTTTCGCATATCTTTTCCATTTTAGTCTTTGTACTTTTTTGCACTAATTACAACAATCTGGATATAATTAATTAAGATTATAGTTAATTAAAATTTAACAAATTTCTGTAGGGCTTTTTTTCTCTCTATCATTCTTCTCAACTGCTTTTAAATTGTAATTACTGCCATTTTGTATTTTCCATTGCTTTTTTATTTCAAGCTTTCGAAATTTTTGAAATATTTCAGAAAAGTAAAAAAAATTGTAAATTAAAGTTTTGCTTCAAATTGCATCAATGAAGTAAGAATAATTTAATTAAACACTAGTTATAATGGAAATTAAATTGAACAAAAATAATTTTTTTTAAAATACCACTTCATGATAAAAAAATAAAAAAAGTTTGAAAATTTCGTTGTCTTTTTTTTCAAATGTTAATTATGTAAAAACATTTATTGCATATTTTTGTGTATTAATTTCAATCATTTAAATAATTTTAGGGAATGAATCAAATTTAATGCTTTGCATAAATTCATTAAAAAAAGTTAAAACTTTGTTTTTCCTACTCCCATTAACAGTATTTTTTAATTTATTTAAATTGTTAATCATCATTTGCTTTTTTGGACATCTTTTTAATGATTACAATATCAAACTGATGTTTTAATGATAATAACAATTTTATATGATATACGCTGTCTCATATTGAAATTCCAACGATTAAATACGTCATTTCTTTTTATTTCTTCACAATTGAGTATTATTATTGTTTTTCGTCCTTTTTATCATGTTTGCTTTTTGCTTCTATGCTTGCTAATTAATCAGTAATTGTCAACTTATACTATGCTAATTTTTGCATCTTAATTTTGGTCCAATCACTTTTGAATTCATTGGAAATAAAGAATTCCTTGGAAATACCAATATGTAAATAATGAACAATGATGCAGATTTCAATTGAAAATGAACAGATTCAATTAATTAATATCAATCTTACCGAGAAAAAATGAAACAAGCAATATTTCACTGCAATGCATTGCACATCATACATTACTTGAATAATAGGAATTTTAAATACGGAGAATTAAAAAAGAGAATTTTTAGCGATTATTGATTTTAAAGAAAGAAATAAAATTTACAGTGATAAAAAAATTTTTTAATTTAGTCAAAAAGAAATATAAAACTTACTTGATCTATTGCAATGATAATACGATAATACGTTGACAAGTTGACAAGAATGGTTTACAGCTGTGCTGATAATAGTGGATTCTATGAAATAAAGCAATAAAAGATACGAAATTAGAAAGGGATCGTATTTCATTGTACGATATAGCGATATAGGGATTGGATTAGTAACATGTAAACAAAATTAGCGTGAAGTAAACAGAACTTTTTCCAAGTGTATGCTTAGGAGAAGATAGCGATATGGAAAGTTGAAGATGAAGAAGATGATCAATGAAGATATGAATCCAGGGGTTAGGAAGCCTTATATCATAAGCTTGCTTACATGTTGTTAGTTATTTAAACAAAGGATTGCATTATTACAATAGATGCTTTGTTTACTACCGCTAGTAGATTTGGTAGCTTGGTGATACGGTAATAAACAAGAAAGCCTCAAATGTTTACAACATAACGGTCATTGCTTTGAAATGAAGAACATTACAGATTTACTGTTCAATAAGGAATTGAAAATAATTGATCTTATTTTATACACAAAATGATTGTTTAACTTAAGTCAAACAACAAATTTTCCAATTTTTTTCCATTCTTCCGACAGAATCGTTGTAATACGATGTTTCCGTCATCAAAATTTGAATAGTTGTAAAAATAACACAAAATGATTAATTAACCTTATCATAAGTAATGATGGAAATTTAAAATGCAACAGATTAATTATAATATTAAAAATAATAGAATTATCGATTAACTGAAGAATAGATTCGATAAAATTTCGCTTAGTAAAATTAGTCTCAAAAATAGCAATGATCGATTGACTTTGTATCACCATTTTAAAAAAATTTTTGTTTGTCTCATTTGCAATTCATTAATTAGCAATAATTACAAATAGATGAAAAATGAAATGGCTAGATATTCTTCAATTGATCTAATTTGGAATTATTGCAAAAGTGTACAATGCTGTATAGCAATCCCTATTTCATATAATTTTTTTTTTTAAATTTAATTAATTAATTTAATCAACAAAATTTTTAACTTTATTTTTCATAAATAATTCAATTAAATTAAATGAAAATAAATTATTGCAAATAAAATGACAAAAAATTATTCAATTTTGAATGAATTAAATTAAATCATAGATTCAGTGAATTTTCTCACAAGCTTAATGAGTAAACAAATCTGATGGTAGTACAATAGTAGCAGCGCGATACATGATCAGGTTCGATCAACATTTTTAAACTTCTCATTTCAAATTGATTAAATTCTAAAAACCATAAATTTTTTTTTAAATTATATCATTTTTTATGGAAAAAAAAATAAAAAGATATTATCAGCATTTATTCGAAATGAAATTAAAATTTATGAAGTTTATTAATTTATTAGTGGAAATTTAATTAATTAATTTTTTTCTTTTGTCAACTGTCACAAATTTGAACTGAGCAAAATGAAGTCAATTATAAAAAATTAATGTTTAATGTTAATAGATTGAAAATAAAATCAATAATTTAATTTTAATTTTGAATTATTGACTAATTTGGCAATTTCCTTCATATAATTCCCGTAATAGCATTCTAATGGGCAAGTTTTCGTTGAATTTAATTTTAAATTTTATTATCAAACAAACTCTTGATTTTTTATATCTTTTCATGGTTTCATTTTTTTTCTATCGATATTTTTCACTTTCTCTTCTCTCTTTCAATTTTGCCGTTATTTATTTTCAAATCATTTGTTGGACTGAATTAAATTGACCTGCTAAATGTGAATGTTGTGAAAAGGTAATTTTGAATCATACCGTCAATTTCTTTTTATCTTTCATTTTACCGCTTGAGTCTTTTTTTTTGATTGAAAAAAGTATCTGTAATAAATGTGATGTGCATGAGTTAACAAATGCAGATCTATATTAGATGTTGATCAGTACATCGGCAAACAAATAGTAACATATAATAGCTGTCTGTTACATTTTACTAGGTGATAATATATAATTGGTATTAGCTGGTAACAGGTAATCGACATTGGATGCTGATACATAACATCTGTGAGATGATCGCAGATATCAGGTGAATTTTGATGTAACATATCGAATGATAATATCTCACTTATATCAGACAATAATATGTAACCGGCAATAGCTGATGATATATGCCGGATAATAGCATGCAAACTGTATTGGATAACCAGGTGTAAATCCTGTACTAGGTGATGATACATATCGAGATAATAACATCGGATACTGTATCTGTTAAGCCATAAACTGATTTGTGATATGCTGGTTGAATTTCTCAGCGCTGTTTAAAAATAAATGACACATCTTTTATTCTTTTTTCTTTTATTTCTTTTGTCCAAAGAAATATCCAAAAAAAAAAAAGTATTTTATTATAGAGACAGAAGAAATGAAAAAAACTGCTATTATAAACCTATTATAAACCAGATAAGATAATTGAGAAATAAATGCAATAAAGCTTTCTAATTGGTCGATTTGAAAAGAAAAAGAAAGAAGTAACTATAGTAGTAAAAGAAAGAAACTAAAATTGGAGTCGTTTGAAATTTTATGAGAAAAATTCCGACAATTTAAAAGAAAATTCTCAAAAAGAATTTTTAGCTCGTATTAACAGCAAATTTATTATTGTATAATATACTTTTTTTGCAACATTTTTAAATGAAATATTCAATTTGAACAAATTTCAAAATTAACCAAAAAAGAAGGAAAAAATTGACTACGGTAAAAGAAGAGGAAAAAGAGGACAAAGAAATGAAAATTATTTTTGCATTTCTTTTACTGGTAAAATGAATATTTGGCATTTAAGAAATTTTTTTTCGCAACTAAACTTTCCATTTTTTGATTTCTTTCAATATCCAGAAAGTTCTTGGAAAGTTTGATCCAGTTCCTCGGAAATGTTTTTGTATCGCTCCTTCTCGTGTACCAACTCATCTGCAAATACAAACAATATATTTTTCGTATTTTTTAAAGTGAAATTTTACAAAATTTGGAAAATTTCATAAAATGAAAATACTAGATAATCATGCAGATAGAAAAAGTGAAAAAGAGGACAAATTTTTCAGATTCATTCTTCTATTCATTATTAATACGGTGATTACTTTAGTAACTATTAGCCACTGATTGTAAATTAAACTGGCAATTAAACATGAAATATTTTTCTTAAATTATTCAAACTGAACAAAAATTTAATTTAATTTTGAACTAGCTAATAGCTAGCATAAAATCATTAACTGCATTTTAAATGAACAGTACCTTAATTTAAAATGATCAATTTTAATATCTATTACATATATATTTCATTTTTAGCAGTAAAATGAATGTAATTAGAAAGAACAATTCTGTCTACGAAATTTCTTCTAAGCCTAACAATATTTGAGTATTTGAGTATAAATCATATTTTGTTCATTGAGGAAAAAGCTTATTTAAATTTCCTTTCATCAAAAGGATGCAAAAATTACCGTCATTATTATTGGAATATTGTATAACACTTAATTATAACGAAGAGCAGATTCCGAAATGCTCATCCGGGAAGACAGAGGGGAATAAGGGAGAGCGGGGGCACAAAAAGAAAAGCAGAAACATTTATTACTTATCAATAATCACACATGAAAACAAAATAAACAAGCATGCCTCAAATTATTACATGTCATCATAGCACAACAATTATAAGTTGATAATTCGTCTTTGTTTATTTTTGGGAAATTGGAACTTGTATATTTATATAGTTGCCAATACTTCCCTCGTCTCTCCTGCTCTCCATATCCCATCACAATCAAGAAGTATTCGAGGAATTTGAAAAAAAAAAACACAAATGAAAACGGCCAAGTGATTCTATCATTCATTTAACCTTCCAATTCAATGCTAACAGTGAATGATATTTGTAAATGTGAATGAAATTCTTAAACGCATTTTCTTCAGAAAAACTAAAAATACGATCTCAAATTTCTCATTCATTTACGAAACAAGTGAAAACGGAGAGTTTTTTACAATTGAAAATTTTTACGGATAATTTAGGATAGAAGAGAAAAATGACAGGAATGTTTATAAATTTCAAAATTTTCTAAACGATATTACATATTAGTAAAAAAATAAAAAAAAAACCCAAACAAACAAAAATAAGCAAATGAAAACAGTAAAAATCATTAAGCAAATTAAACAGAATACCACACAAGCTTATAAATTTCATAGAGAAAAAAAATGCGTTAATTCTTCAATAAAATTTGATAAATTTTCTAAAACACGAGAACAACTAATTTGGTTATAATAAATAATTATGTTGGAGAAAAAAAGGAAGAATAAAGAAGTAAGGCTTTTTTTAAACAAATAACCGGATAGCAAATTATTGAATACAGTGAAAAAAGTGCATGCATACTGTAGAAACTAAACATCTTGATAAGTAGTTGATTTAAAAATTCAAAGAAAAAAAATTAAATAGCTTATAATAAACACATGAAAGAAAAAACTGTTTATTGGTAGAGCAGTGAAATTGCAAAGTAAAATGAAAAGAAAAAAAACTGTTCATTAGCAGTAAAATTCCGAAGTGAAATAAGGGAAGAAGTAATTTGTTATCATTAAGTGATTATAAAATTTTGTGAAGAATGCAAAATGAAATTTTCTTTTCAAATCTATCATACATTCTTCCTGCTCGTTTTGTTAAACTGAATCTTTCTTTTAATTATAGGAAAACGTCTCGGTAAAAAAAAATAAATCTAATTACCCGTTTCATCTCCTTCTCTACCAATAAAAAAAAAAAGGAAATTTGAAACCTAGCAATCAACAAGCTATCCAATATCCAATATAATTAAACATAAAGTTCCAAATTCCGTAACAATTAATAAATGTTTGTTTTGGGTTAAAAAAAAAAAGAAAAAGAGAAAAAGTTGTTAGAGAGTGTTTTTTTTTTGATCAAACAGTGTTCAGTTCGCTTAACAAACGATCCAGTTCCTCCTGTAGTTGTTTTACTTTATTGTCCGAATGTTCCTTGGCTTCTGAAAAATTATTCGCACACTGATTAATTTATCACACAGATTTAAAAAGTAAGATTAAAAAAGAAAAAAAAGCAAAAAAGTTTATTCAAATTCTTCACAGCACATATTGTAAGAATGAATTAAATACTGTGTTGAAAATGTTTCTGTATGGAAATCATGTTAATATAAAAAAGCATCTGAATGTTGTCATCAAAAAAAAGCAATTATACAAATTATGACTAATAAAAAGAAAAGAAACACTGTCTATAATCCATCACTAATGACTACATTATATTTGATAATATTGTCAAAATGCAATACTTGAGTAATTAGTAGTACTGTTAAACATTTTTGTAAACGAGTATACAACTCAAAATTAAAAACAAAAACCATTCCAATTTCTTAATAGACTTAAGGTTCAAACACCATGCAAGCGATCCAAATAACCAAGTAGTATTAAAATTACGAAGAAAAAGGTATTGTAGAGATTCATCACAACAATACAGAAATTTTGTTTGCTTAAAAGATTGAAGCTAAATGTTGATATTACTGCATTCGATACTTCTATCCATATAAAACTGTGCAGTATGGAACAAATCGAGAACACACACACAAATATGTTACACATAAATATGTAGTAGATACACACTGTACATGCACGCATGCATTTAAAAAAAAAATTAAGTAAACAAAATTGACGAAAACGACAAATAAAAATTGATACAGCATAGAAAACGGACGGATATTTAGGAGGTTTGAATCTCCTGGATAGTTTGTTCAATTTCTTCCGTCAAATCACGCACACGTTCCTTCTCGATTAATAACTCATCTGTAGTTCTCAATTAATTTACATTACACGTATGACAACAAACAATAACATTAACAATCAACACAAAAAAAAAAAAAAAAAAAAAAAAAAAAAAAAAAAAAAAAAAAAAAAA
>JARVGP010000099.1:0-10441 GCA_029876185.1 Mansonella ozzardi
TTTTTTTTTTTTTTTTTTTTTTTTTTTTTTTTTTTTTTTGTTTTTTTTTTTTTTATTTAAAAAAAAAAAAAAAAGTTTGTAAAATGATTTGAAATAAACGAACAAAGTGTGTTGATATTGAAATGCAAAAGGTATCACTATCGATCACACCTATAGACAAAAAGTGTAAAGTGAAGCTTTTCAAGATAACATACAGACGTTTTATTTTTCTCGTTAGTTTGATTTGATTTCAAGCTGAATCATCGTTAATAACTTTGATAATAGTTTTAAGTTCATGAATCATATCAACTAACTGGACATTCGTTTTATCTTATTACTAATTATTATTAATGATATTATTAATGGAAAAATTAAGTTAGAAATGAAATTCGTCACTCAATTTTTGAGGAACAATAAATAACAAATATAAATATGAATCGAAAACATTATGCCGAAGCATTAATCAAAATCTTTGATATGGATGAGAATCAGTAAAAACATACAGCAGCAGTTCTTGAGTGACGTAGTAAAAGCATACCGCTCTTAAAGTGCTCTATCTACGTTGACATTGCTACTTTGGCGGTCAGTAAAAAGCACGGAAAAATGACTACAGTGAAGAAAAATTCATAGTAAATAACAACTGTCCTTACTTCCTCTAAATATTTCCAACAACATTTTTAGCACCTCATGCAATTAATCGAATAAGTAAACTGTCTCTCATATCGTGGATTAAATGGAGCAAAGGATAATCAATTCCTTAATGATTTTTAGAAATCTATTATAATTCGGTTTATTCGATAAACTATTTTTAATTTCAAAACAAAAAGAAGTATTTTATAATAATGCCCAAAAACTGCTAAAAATGACTTAATTGGTTTCTGAATACATCACAGATAAGTATACAAGATAAGTATAAGTTTAAAGAAAGTCGTTAATCTATTACACAATAAATACGAAATTTAAAGTTTTTGAAATTTTGTTAATAATTATAAAAACAATACAACCAGGGGCATCATTTTAAAAGGCAACTTTCAAATAACCCAAAGGAAAACTTGCGATCCCTCTGGCTTTAAACAAATATTAATATAAAAGTGAAAGACTGAATTTTCATGTATCTATATAATTAATTATACATGCATTTCATTCATCTTTCTATTTGCCAGCATGTTTTAAAAAAGCTTACATCCTTATGGCAAAAATAAGCTTGATAAATTCTGGAAGAACTGGTTCTGTAGCATTCAGATGATATGTGCACATTACACGAATCGGTTTGCAAACAATTAGTTTAAACAATTTCTCTTTTTCCAATAGTTTTAATTGGAAAAGTGCAAGTAAAAAAATTAAATTCGTGTGATCCTCGTTTATTAATGAGCTTGATGGATAAATATTGATAGACGTAGAAAATTTGACGAGACATTTGTTTTATAAATTTATTAAAGTACTAAATAGCTTGAGCCACATTATAAAAAATCTAATGCACCGAGTACATCAATTTTCTTTATGTAAATCAGATTTAATGCATGAACCGGTTATTTGTTGCAACAAATTTGGAATGTAAAAGGATCATAACGCGATATCTTTCTAAATTAACAGTAGGAAAACTTTTTAAATTTGCTGTTAATTAAAGGGCAGAAATAATTCTAATCGACAGAATAGATTTTAATGAACAAATAGGGCGGTATAAAGTTACCAGAAAAACTTTTTGGAGAACGAAATCAATTTATCCTGAGAATAGAGAAGAATCGAAATTATGAATTAAATGAGAAAGGGGAAACAGACATCAAAAAAAAAAAAAAAAAAAAAGAATGGCACATCCAAAAATTTTTTGGATATGAGAAACAATTTTAAATGTAGGAAAATAATTATAAAATATCTGTTTCAAGGAATGTACATAGGATCCAAAAAACAGTTTTAAAAATAAAAGCTGATTGAATACATGTAAAAATGTTTTTGCTACGATATCATTTACAGTATAACTTTTCTTCTAACTAACTCGATAGCTTGTTGCTTGTGCTGATGTTGAGCAATGTACAAACGCATCAAATCACTGCTTGATACATATGGAAAGCCGACAGTACCAGCAACCACTGCTGACGTAGCTGTAGCTGTAGCCGCTGACAGATCTACTGCCGTTGCTGCAACGGCAGGTGCTGGTGCAAACTGGTGTGGCAGTTGTGCTCGAGGGACCGTCGTTGCAGTTGCTGTTAAAAAGTGTGGATGATCTGGCAAAAAAGTACTCGATAAAGTACGTGGTACGCCAACTGCTAGTGGTGGGTATCCAGGACTAGCAAGAAAAGGAGGTAGTCGTGAACTCTGCTGATAGAATGAATTAAATAACGATGATGCAACATCACCATACTGTTTAAAAGCATCAAGGCGAGCTCGTGTTGTTGCGGAAGGTCGTCGTCGTAGTTTACCCGTCGACCCACCAATAAATACTTCATCTTCACAAGAAGCATCTAACATCCAGTAATTACCTGAAATTCGAAAAATGCGAGAGTTGTTTAAATAATCTTTGTAGTATTCATTGTGTGTTCTTTGCCAGTTTTTAAATTGAAAAGGCAAAAATACCGGTAATGATTCGATGATACTGTAGCTATGAACTAGCTTTAACAGAACAAAAGCACTGACATTCCAAATTACATGAATGTTCTAGCCTTCATATCACTTGATTAAAATGTTCGAAGAAGTGAAGATGACTACCACTTCATATTTACTACAATTATAAGTTACTTGTAGTTGGACCTTCTCCAAAAAATATGGATAAGATCATCTAACAAAACAGTGCACATTATAATGTAAGATATAATGATGTGTGAAAAGCATCGACTGACAAACTGTAGATAAATATAAAGTAATGCTATATATTCAACATATAAATATAAAGTGATGTTATTCATTGATAGATGAGAATGAATAACACTACCTTTGCCAGGATCGTCATAGTTCCTCGGTACTTTGACAAAGCACTTATTAAGAGATAAATTATGCCTGATCGAATTTTGCCATCCTTGTTTATTATCCCGATAAAAGGGATAATTTTTCATGATATAATCGTAAATACCACTTAGGGTCAACCGCTTCTCCTTGCTGCTTCGTATTGCCATCATTATCAGTGCATTGTAGCTAAATGGAGGCTTCCCATTTTCGTCTGACTATAATATTATCGCATTCTATATTATCATACAACAAAAAATATGGTACAAAAAAAGTTTTCAAGAACATTTTATATCTTCAAACAATATATTTCTTTTTCATAGACTTTAAAAATTGGTTATAAACAGCAAAGCAATGTTAGTAGTTTATAACTTGACAAAATAAAGGTAAGATATTGATTAGATAGTAATTGCATAAGTTCTAATAGCTTTAATTTTTGACTTGTGAAACAGTCAGCTCTCATTTAATTATACCATTGAAAAATTTATTTTTTGACAGATGCAAATAAGGACTATTATTTTTCAGAAGTTATTAAAAAGCCAAAATAAATTTATCAACTACTTTAACTCTTTAAAAACAGTGTGTAATATATGTCCAGTATAAGATTATCAATAAAAATAAGTGTATAATTTTAGAATTAAATGAATTGAGTTTCACATGATCGAAGTTTATATTATTCTCAGTAATTTAAGAAATAGGTTAACCTTCTGGCTTAATGATATTCGATATTCTCTCTAAATCCTTCAATTGTATGTCTAAAGTAATCTTGGTATCATTGCTTATTTCTTTATTTCTTTACGGCGTTACATGTGTTTAGTATTAAAAAAAATGATATTTGTTTAACAGAATAAAATAATGAAAACCATGATGAATATAAATTATCCGAGCAGAAATAAAAAGTATCATCAGGTATATTTGGAGACCTAGTAAAAAAAAAAAGCAGCGGTAACTTACATGCTACTGTGAGTGGGGAATTAAATACTGTCCCCCAAAAAGCTTCGAAAAAAGGCAGTATTCGAAAAAGCCAGCAAAATTTAACAATAACTTCGTAAAATGATCAAATGCACATTAGATGAAAGATTGGGTCAGATAAAGAATGATATATTAAGGTAAAATATGAAAGAGGTTAAATATGAAAAGATCGTAATGGGCGACTGAATTTATGATGGTTAGGATAGAACTATGAAACTCACTTTCTTGCTATCGGAACCGCCATCCGATGCATTTTCTTCAATTCCTTCATCAGCTCCCTCCTCACTTTTACTCTTCTCTTCCATAATAAATGCTGTAAATTATCTCTTATTAGCTTCTTTTGCTTCTTCTTCTTCTGACAAGAAAATATGTTCAAGAAAATGTCAAAGTAGAGTATAATTCATACAAACTGCCAGTTTCACTTAAATTTCTTCATATTTCACATAGCTTTGTGAATAAGGAAGATCTTTCAGTTTTGCTTACTGAATACCAAATGGCAGATAGTGTGACTTACATTTGGAGCATGATGCTGGCCTTTCGGCGACAAGATCGGGACATAGTTCCGAGATTTTAAATTTCGACATCCGTGGCGCAATGCTCGCCTTGTTGTTTGCTATGAGAATTACAAAGCTCGACAAAATATGAGTAGTTTTGAAGAAAGAACAATGGTAAACAAACAAATAAACAAACAAACAGCACTGCAATTGGCACGGTATCACTCTAAGTACACAGATTTTGATGATATGTCTTCGCCCAGTCTTTGTATGTGTGTATGCGTGTGCACTTCAGAGTGTCATCTGTGTGTATGGACACACAAAAACATGCACACACACAGAGATACAACAAACAATGTAATATATAAATGGTTCAATGATTGGTTGTTAAGAAAACGTATTGCCTTTATTACAACATTTATCGTTTGGGGCGGGGCACATTTAAAACAAGTAGGTGGTGCAAAAGTCGGACGATGCTCCAATTGGTTTCTCAGCAGGAGACGGTAGTAACAGGGAGGATTGAAATGATTTGAAATTGTTGGGATAAAATGAGGTAGAATTGTAATGGACTGAACTGATTGGAGTAGAATTGGGTAAAGCCAATGAATAATTCGTAGCATAGCACATTAAACAAATCTATCATTGAGAACGACAAATTAGCGAGGTATCCTCACCTCATATCTGTTTGTTACGCTCAATAGACGAACAATTTCATCCGCTTTCTCTTTTTTGTTTATTATTTATTCATTCGCTGATTTATTGCTCGGATTACCTGTGGGATCTATTTGCCACAGTAGTACAAAGAAAAGGCTAATCCATAAAGTCTAAATCATTCCTTCCTTATCCATTACATTTTCTACTTGTCGTTTTTAAATCTATCGAGTTGAAAAGGGTTACAGAATTAGATGAACCGTAAACGCGAAATCACCATTTCTTAGCACTGGGTTAGTATCATCATATATTTCGAAAAAAAAATATCGAAGTACACAAAACCATTCAACTAGCATTAGCAAAACTTGTATCAATGCTGCATATAAGAAAAATTCCAAATTTATTTTTATACAGAATAACTAAATCATGTTGTTTTACATGATAAATATAGGCTCTTCAATAAGAGAACATGAAAAATTATGAATAATCCGAATTAAAGATTTGAGTTGCTAAAAGTTGCTGAAGCAGAATAACTATCCAATTTGATGTATAGTAACACATTTCTTTAATATGAAATTTTCTAGTCCCAAAAATAATACTCAGTATTGATTACTCAATACTGAGTGATTACTCAAAATGATACTCAATATCAATATTGATATTAATTTTTTTGTAGCTATTAAAACAGCGTATAAAATTTAGGCAATAGCAGAAAATTGTTTTCAATTCTGTGTGAAAAGATTGTTTCGCAAAAATAAAAGTCTTATATGTTCCGCTTCGCTATTTGAAATGAAGAGCTAATTTAGCAGAACATAGCGTTGTGAACCGAAGATCACTTCAACTTTTTCTTTATATTATTATATTTAAGGATCAACAAACTATCCGAATATTTTACAGTATGCAGAATATTAAGGTTTGATGAATTTATTTTTTTCAAGGAGATGAGGTCATTTAATGTTTTTTCTTTTTTTTTTTTTTTTTTTTATTTAAAAAATATCAGTTCAGTGAGGGCATTTAACATTGCCTCATAATAGTATGGAAGAAATTTGCTAGAAGCCACTGTTCACTGCATGAATCAAAATAAGGAGGATAAGTCTGTTGTCAAACAGGAGGGTAGAGATGAATTGATGAAGCTTATCAAACAAATAACTCAACAAAAATAAGCTTCGAAAGTAGGAAATTTGATGACCATTGCAAACAAATGAAAATAATGATGCTTATCAGATTGAAGGAGCAACATATCCACACCAGAAATTGCCACTATTCTTCAATTTGCTTTCTGGTCATATTTGTGTTTTTTCGTAAAAGATTTACATTTTTTTTTTCAATTTCTTTTTATATGTTCAACAAAAATCTTAGTATTGCGGAGAAGGGATTTTATACGAAATAATACTACTGAAAGAAAATGCCGAATTAGTGCATCCATCATTGCATCGTGTTATTATTGTTGTTATATCTGTTATCGTTATGAACTGTTAGCATTTATTTATTTGGTGGTCTTCAGTGATGTCACATCAAATGTGGCATTGTACCGCAGTGTTAAGCAATACATTTGATGGCCGGATAATTAATCCCAAAATTGTTTTTCACGAACACTGTATCTGATGATACCGAAAGAGCAAGAAGACTAGAAATCTTCTCTTTTTACTTTTGGATTGATCGTTTCATCTTTTGTAGTCCTCCATCTGTACCTATTATTCTGCTCATTGGTATCAGTTTACAAACTTTCATATATATCTACTTTTGATATCCCATTGATCCCATCCGACTTCTGATGTCACCAGAAATAGCCATATTCAACTGTTGATCAATAAGTACGATAAGCACTGATATAAGAAGCTTCTTTCGTCTAACACCATTATTGCAAATTCAATCTAAAACTGATTCGCGATCACCAGTGAGATTAATTAAATGTTTAAGAAATACTGATTATTTCAAACATTCCGCATGATGGAGGAGGACTCTGGAATGCTTCAGTGAATAAGAAGCTAAATCCATTAATATAAATATACCATGTATTACATACATTTCAGTGAGCGTGTTAATTCGTGTTATACGATTGCAATGATTCATACTTCCGCTCTATCTACTAAAGAAATACCGCAACAGTTATCGAACTTTTTTACGTTCGAAACTAATTTGTTCCTCCGATTGCTACTTATTTTTCCTGTATTGTTCAAAAATTCTACAGCAATCGTAATATGAACCGTGAGAGAATTCATTGAAGCGCAAAAGTCGAAAATTTACAGCAGCAATGGCTGCAAGAAGAAAGAAAAGGAGTGTAGGATTCCGTTTTTAAGTATGTTATGAATAAAGCGATAGGAGCTTTTCAAAGAATTTTTCCGGAAAAAATTATTTCTATAATGCGACTGCTATAAAGTTTTTCAGAGCAGCCACCGAAAACCCGCTAAAAGGAAACTTATAGCTATCTTGCATTCTTCCCCCATAACGTTGGCCATGCAAAATCTTCAGTCTTTACATCTGCTAACATCTTTTCCTACTGCATCGCATCTCTGTTTTTTAGTATATTTTTGAATTTATTCATAGTTCTTCTACCTCTAATCACCTTTGCTTTACCACTTATCACCTTATTAAATATTCACAACTTCTTTTATTTTTATCATTTCCACTTTCATTTTCAAAGAAAATATCACGATGGATCGAATGAAAAAAGTATTAGGAATGTTCTTCATTGAGCAGATAATGCACAAGTTGTTTCTTGTCAATATTGAAAAATATTACACAAGTTGTTTCCTGTCAATATTGAGAAATATTACTGACATCATCATTAACTGCAAATTAGAAATTTGCACATTAATTTATGAATTCCATGCCTGAAAGTTTTTTTCATTGCTTTTTTTTTCATTTGTATTGGTACCGTATCTTTATCCATCAGAATAAAGAATTCGTAAATTAATGCCAGTTAATTTAAATAATACTATTTTGATATATTTTCGTATGTCTGGAAATAACATTAACACATATGTTTGTGTCATTTCCGGATATATTTGTATATGTGAATTATTAACCAGACTAATGAAACGCTTGTTATCAGGTAATCAATCATTTCACTTATTCGCCACAAACAAAATTTTGAAATGTTATGAATGATGCAATGAGAATAATGATTGAGGATAAATAATAATCTGATAAAGGATAAATAGAATTAAAGTGATGACTTACATTTATGAGGCTAAATTCATTAAGCAGTCATTGCCAAAGAATGTTGTTTGTAGATAATAATTAGCGATAAGTATTGAAGCAGAAGTCAATATAAGCATGATCCGAAATCTGCTGCGATAATTGGGCAATTAGAAAGAAGGGAAAATCACAGGAAGAAAAGCTGTTGTTGAAATAAAAGTAAGAAATGTATCATTTCGGGATATTAATGATTTTAAAAAATATTGCTATTAAGAGGTGTAAACAAGCAATGTTAAGCAATATTTAAGCAACTGTGACCAAAAATATTTCTTATCCAGCACCATATCTTTCTCCAAGCAATTTCTCAATCTGTACACACAAAATATTTCATCTAATTTTGTTTGACTGCTTCTAACAAACTTCGCTTTCTCAATTTTGAAAACAAATGCTAAATTTCTCTCCAGTCACTGGAAAAAAAAAATGACAAAAAAAGATAATCGCCTCATCACCGGTTTATGTATAACCCTAGCGAGAATGAATCAATCAATTCATTTCTTATCATAATACACTACTTTCCATTTAAAATCTTAGTTTAAAAATGAAAAAAAATAATTTGACTTGCTTGGGACATCATGCACTTGATATTTGAAAAATTTTTTAAGTTTAACCATAGAAGGAAAATATTTCCTTGCTGCATTTCAGCATCAAATAATGCTGAACAATCCCAAAATTAAAACCGAAAAAAAGTACCCTGGACTTTGATCGAGTTACAAAGCCAAATAACTATTTTGTAGCATAGTTTTCCTCTTCGAAAAAATTCAAACTTGTTAAAACGCTGACATGTAATTATAATTAATCCTCCGGTAAGGGATGAGAAAATCTGTAGAATAGGATACAGAAATGGCTCATACTTCTCGATAACTGGCAAAACAAATATATCTTCATTAGCTTTTCGACATAATCAAATACAAGATTAATCAGCAATCACACTCATCAATATGCGATTTCGTGAATAATCGCTGAAAAGTATTGCATTCATTCCATTGTAGTGTATGCAAAAGAGGATTTCTTTCAATAAAAAGGATAGCACTCATCTAGTATTAGTAATTGTAACATATCTGAGAAGTCTATTCATGTCTTTTCAATTACTTAATCCTGACACCAAATTTACTTCCTCAATAATTACAGGAAAGAAAACTTCCGGAAATGAATTAGAAACTAGATTAAACCCTATACTTTAATTTCTGCAGATTACGGATAAACTGATAAAGTTATACTACGACTCATTTACATATTTTGACTGTATAAATAACATGCATCGGAACTATTATCTCTTTTGATGGTAACTTCGCCACTGATAAATGAAAAAGGTAAACTACTTTCAGTCTTCAAGAATCATTGAAACATATATGGTAATGCTAAAAAAACTTAAAATGACATCTGTTTAAAGCAAAATTTCAGTACAAAAAAAAACTTATTGCAATATCATTCTGAGAGTGACAAAGAATGAACAAGGAAATGCATAGTCATAACAATCAGTTAAGAATTGAACTTCTGAATAATGTGACAAATCCAACGAACGGTCCATAAAAACGAGAAATTTGACAACAGTGCAGTAATAAAAACTCGTTTTTTTAACTTATATAGCACGAAATACATTAATAGTGAGGGGTTATTTAAAAGAACTTGATTGAAGTTGAAGCAAATCTTCACGCGCAGCATGTCATAATATAAACAGAGAAAAGCACTAGTAAACATAACTAAATAAAGATAAATTGTTTAATTTATATTGCAAATGCGTAAATAATAAAAATTAATATACATTAAAATGGCAGACATACTATAAATATATAGCAAAAATATGCAGATAAGATTTATTTAACTCATACAGATTCCTTTCTAAAATATGAAATGCAATATCAATAACCAAAGTGAAGTGAAGAAAATCTTCTATCACAAATAAACATATATCACAATGCAACAACATGAAACATGGAATACAAACTAAAATGTGAGAAGCTATCAGGAGTAAGAAAAGAAAATCGCCAATGAATGTATTTTTTCATCATAAATTACCGTGAAATCACAACACTTCTAGTATCATCTCTTCGTAAATGAATAAAAAAAGTTTTTGTGATGACCATAATGTTGTGATTCCCAATCTTCTTTTGATAGAAACAATAAAAAAAAAAAAAAAAAAAAAAAAAAAAAATAATAAAAAAAAAAAAAATAAAAAAAAAAAAAAAAAAAAAAAAAAAAAAAAAAAA